>PISX010000515.1:139633-272843 GCA_004024625.1 Mellivora capensis
TTTTTTTTTAAAGATTTTATTATTTATTTATCAGAGAGAAAGAGCGAGAGCACAAGCAGGCAGAGAGGCAGGCAGAGGCAGAGAGAGAAGCAGGCTCCCCACTGAGCAGGGAGCCCGATGCGGGACTCGATCCCAGGACCCTGGGATCGTGACCTGAGCCGAAGGCAGCAGCTTAACCAACTGAGCCACCCAGGCGCCCTTATTATTTTATTCTAAAATGAAAGGTAGATCATATGCTTTTGCAATCTTACAAACAAATAATAGCACTGACATCCCTTACCAGAACTTGTGAGCTAATAGTTGGTTACTCTTTTGTCACAGATGTGAACCAAAGGAATGGAGTGCATGTATGTTAGGGCCAAGGTTTTTCTTATATTAGCTTTGTTTGATTGAATACAGTGATAGAGGGGCACCTGGGTGGCTCAGTCGGTTAAGCGGCTATCTTTGGCTCAGGTCATGATCCCAGGGTCTGGGATTGAGCCCCTCATTGGGCTCCCTATTCAGCTTGGGTAGAGTAGGGGAGGTCTGTTTCTTCCCCTGCCTCGACCCCTGCCTGTGTGTGCTCACTCTCTCTCTCAAATAAATAAAATCCTAATAAAAAAGAATACTGTGACAGACTCTCAAGTGTTCTCGTTTGTTTTTGTGTAGGTTAAATGTACTTAACATACATTCTTTGCATTAGAGACTGTATAATTTTTTGAAGTCTGACAACCGTGTTAAAAACTCGTCTGTTGGCGCCTGGGTGGCTCAGTGGGTTAAAGCCTCTGCTTTCGGCTCAGGTCATGATCCCAGGGTCCTGGGATTGAGCCCCGCATCGGGCTCTCTGCTCCGTGGAGAGCCTGCTTCCTCCTCTCTCTCTGCCTACTTGTTATCTCTGTCTGCCAAATAAATAAATAAAATCTTTAAAAAAAACAAAACAAAACAATACAAACTTGTCTGTTGTTGATAGATTGGAATAAAAATTTGAATAGATTAGCCCTTGTTTAATAGTTTAAAATAGTTTAACACCATAGCCATTTGGACAGAGGCGACCCAAACCTAATCTTCAAATGTAGAGCTCCATGACGTTATTTGAGACCATTTTGAGACGTTATTTGAGCAGCTATGATCCATTGGCCAGATTTGGTTCACTGCTTGTTTTTATATGTCCTGTGAGCTGAGAATGACTTTTACATTTTTAAATAGTTGGAAAAAAATCAAAGAAGAATATTTTGTGACATGTGAAGCTTGCATGAAATTCAGATTTTAATGTCCATAAAGATTTATTGGAACAGAGTCACATCTGTTCATTTACATGTGAACTATGGCTGCTTTCACAGAGTTGAGTAGTAGTGGCACAGACTACATGGTCTCTGGAGCCTAAAATATTTACCATCTGGTCCTTTGCAGAAAAAGTTTACCAGTTCCTAGTCTAAGATCAGTAGAATGCTTAAATGAAATTAGGCTTTTCTTTCCATATTGGCATTTTTATCAAGCAGTTCTTTTTTTAGTTCCTAACCTAGATTTTTGTTTTGTTCTTTTTGAAAGATGCAAGTTTTAAGTATATTTGTTTAAAATGGTTTTGTTTATTTATTTTTAAGATTTTTTTTTTTTTTTTGAGTTTTGAAAGTGTTATTTTTAAGATTTTTATTAGAGGATGAGCGAGGGGGAACGGCAGAGGGAGAGAGAGAAGACTCCCTACTGAGCAGGGAGCCTGATGTGGGGCTTGATCCAGGACCTTGGGATCATGACCTGAGCCAAAGGTAGACATTTAACTGACTGAGCCACTCAGGAACCCCTAAAATGTTTTTAGAGGAAGACCCTCAAAGTGCATATTGGTAAACATAAGTTTAAGTTTAAATTCTTGGTTTCTAAGCTGAACTTTTATTTTTCAAAACTTACTATGTCTCATATTTCCAGAAATTCCTCCCAGGTATAGAGAGATTTGATATAATGAAATTTTGTATTATAATCTATACATGTGACTGACTGGTATATTTGCTCCTCTAGGAAAAAACAGTATTTCTAATCATTTACTATCCCCCGCCCTCTCCTGCCGGTTACTGCATTTTGTACCTCTAATTCCTCCTCCACTTCCCTCAAATCAGGTTCTCTTAATTCTTAAATAAGGCTTAAAATAGATGTTGAGCCACCATGTATATCATCTGGTGCCATAGAATATAGGAAGTAGGGCACACATTTGATAACTTGACTGTGCTAGTCAGCCAGTTTGCTGTCAAATCTATCCTGCCTTTTCCCTGCTCTGTTCTGTGTTGCAAGGGATTACATTTCCTAGGCTCCTTTGCTTTCTACCTGTGTTTGTTGTTGCCCTCACCCCCCAACTTTATTGAGATAGCATTGATAAATAACATTGAGTTTAAAATGTACAACATGATTATTTGACTAGACCAGCCGGCTTTCTGGATTTGGCAATGGTAGGTGCTAACGGAAGATTGGTTGATGAGATGAGGAAAGAAGCCAGTGTATTTCTCTACCCCTTTTTTTGAGCCAACTTCAGGAGCAGTTCTCTGTCCTATTAGTGGCCCCTTCTTCCGTGGTCCAGTTTACCACTGAAGACATCCCACTGTGGTTCTAACACCATCTCAAGCTTCTTTGATCTGGTGATACTATTTCATTTTACTACCCTTTTAGTTCAGGAAGTCATAGAAGCTCTCTGCTGTTGGTAATCTGTGAGTTGCCTAATTTTCCTCTTTTTTTGGTAACGGATTCTCTATAGTAGATTTCCTCTTGGTAAGACACAGGACTGGACCCTGAACGACATGTTGATTTCTCTTAGAAATCAATTTGAAAAAAAAAAAAAAAAAAAAGGCATAGTTATATAAGCAATTTAAATGAGTATGTAATGTATGATTTGAAGATTTAAATTATACAAATAGAGCTGAAGTTACCCTTGACCACTCTCAATCTCTTTTCAAATGCTACTACTTTTCCCTAGAATTGACTGCTGGCCAATTAGGTATTATATTTCCATAGTTTTTCTGTAATTCTGTGTATGTCTTTTTCCTCTCAACACAAAAATATGATACGGGTGTATTTGACAGCTTATTTTTTTCATTTAATGTGCCTCAGATCTTTCCATTCTAGTTACTTGTAGATCTGCCATATTGTTAAAAACTTCTTGGTATTCCACTGAATGAAGTTACCATAGTGTATATAATCATTCTGGGTTTGATGGACAAGTAGGTTGTTTCCAAAAAGTTTTGTTTGTGTTTACTTTTAAAAAAATAATACTTCTAGGACTGTCAGTTATTTATCAGACTTTGTTTGAACACTTACTCTATGATAGATGTCCTAAGCTCAGATACAGTCATGAATACGGCTCCTGCTATTATGAATCTTATACAGTAATGGGGTAGATAATTATTTAAAATAAGAATTTTTAATCTTTAGATTTTTAAGAGTGATGAGTGCTAAGAGGAAAAAAATTAGGTGGGTGATGTGATACAGAGTTGTGCGGGAGGAGGCTATTAATATTAAATACTTGCAAATTCAAAAAGATCCTACCAACTTTATTCCCATTTTTTATATAAGAAGTGCTGGTTTTTCTTGTGCTTTCGCTGATCTGAGAACAGTCCTTAAAATTAATTTTTTGCTAGTAGAGTAAATGAAAAGCATAAAATTGTTTTAATTGGCTTTTTTCAGTTATTAATAAGATTAAATATTGCATATGTATTGAAATTAAGCTTTAGTGTGATAGAGAGTGTTCTTAAGAAAATTAGCACTTTGCAGGCTGTATAAATAGAAAGTGATACAATAAATTTCAGATGTTAACATTAAAATATTAGGAACTTTATCAGTAGGAAAACAAATCTAAAGGAATCTTGCTGTTGGATTTTGCTTTAAGAACACAACTTTCTTGGGACAATTCCCCAAATTCGTTGAGTTCTTTTATGAAATTTACTTGTTTTTTATAAAAGAGACTAGCTCCCCCCCCCTTAAGATTTATTTATTTTTAGATAGGGAAAGAGAGAAAAGCAGGGGGCCTGACATGAGGCTTGATCTTGGGAGCCTGAGATCATGACCTGAGCTGAAACTAAAAGTTGGAAGCTCAACCGACTGAGCCACCCAGGTTCCTCTAGAGGAGACTAGCTTTAAGGAAAGTGTTCATACTGTGTATTGTGTAAGACTGATAAATTTACAGACCTGGACCCCTGAAACAAATAATATATGTTAATAATAATAAATAAATGAAAGTGTTCATATAAAAGAAAGGGGCTGTGATTTAATGTTACCAAAATTTTAGAGAGCCACTGCTCTTAGTATATGTACCAAATTAATAGTTTCTTATCCTTATAAAAGGGTAAATGAATCTATGGCTGTGTACTTTTCACATCCCTTATATACTTGGAAAATAACCTAATAGTTCCCCTCAGATTATTAGAGATACTGTATTTCCTTAGTGCCTTGCATAACTTGACTAATCTTAACTTTTGGTCTCATCACTCCTTTACACTCTTAAAAATTATTGAGGATCCCAAAGTGCTTTTATTTTTGTGGGTTAGGTCTGCTTACATCTATTTTAGTGAAATTTTACTGATTTCTTTAATCTTTTTTCTAAAGATTTTATTTTGACAGAAAGAGAGAACAGGTAGGGGGAGCAGCAGGCAGAGGGAGAAGGAGAAGCAGGTTCCCCACTGAGCAGGGAGCTGGATGCGGGACTCCATGCCAGGACCTGGGATCATGATCTGAGCCGAAGGCAGATGCTTAACCCGACTGAGCCACCCAGGTGCCCCATATTTTAGTTAAATTTTAAAGTTCTATTTAGTTTATTTAAAAAAAAAATCCCAATAAACCCAGTACATATTAACATGAATAAGATACTTGTATAGAAATCAATTGTGGGGGCACCTGGGTGGCTCAGTGGGTTAGAGCCTCTGCCTTCAGCTCAGGTCATGATCTCAGGGTCCTGGGATCGAGCCCCGAATTGGGCTCTCTGCTTGGCGGGGGGCCTGCTTCCTCCTCTCTCTCTGCCTACCTCTCTGCCTACTTATGATCTCTAAATAAAATCTTAAAAAAAAAAAAAAATCAATTGTGTTTTCCGAAGCCAACAAAACTGGAAGAGTGGCATTGTTGTACAGTTCTGCAAATCTCTTCAGTATTGAGCTTAATAGAAGATACCCGGATTCTCATCTCCTTCTGCAATCAGTCTTTTGTGTATGTTGTCTTAGTTGAAGTATGTGAAGAAAATCCAGCCTCACATAGCTATGCAATTGGAAGAAGGGAAGAGTTTATTTTAATACCTTTATCAGGTAATTGTGGATATGCTTTGATACTACACCAAAGTTTGACAAGTGGTGGTTTCTAAAAGATTAGTTTAAATGTATATCTGAAGCCATATTAATCACATTCCTGTATTCCATAATAACTAGATGAATCTTTTACTTATGCATGATTTGGAAAATTCATCATTTGGTAAATATGAAGTCACTGAATTATGTGGATTCTTGAATGTTAACACACTTTGTTGTATGGTATAAAAAATTTGCATTTGTTAATATTGCCAGTGATCTCATTAGAAAAATCCTTTTAATACTGGAAAGTTGTGAAGCTTATTGTTGCAGATAAAATTTCCCAATTCTAAGTCTTGTTTAAAAGCTCAAATTTAATTATGTTTTCCAAAAAGTGATAAACTCCTTTTGTTCATTTTTGAGACCCAAATAACCATGTCTGCCAGATAACCAAATCTAGGTAATTAAGGTTTATCAGTTAATTATTGGTGTATTTATTTATTTATTAAAAAAATTTTTTTAAAGGTTTTATTTATCCATTTGACAGATCACAAGTAGGCAGAGAGGCAGGCAGAGAGAGAGGGGAAAGCAGGCTCCCTGCTAAGCAGAGAGCCCAATAAAGGGCTCAATCCCAGGACCCAATCCCAGGACCCTGAGATCATGACCTGAGTTGAAGGCAGAGGCTTAACCCACTGAGGCACCCAGGTGCCCTAATTATTGTTTTTTAAATGAAAACAGTGTTCTATAAAAAAAAATGCCTAGTTTAGCTTGCAACTCAAATATATAAGGACTTTCCCTTAAATCAGCCATTGTTTTTAATATGTAGCAGAAATGCTTTATGTGTATTTCCTTTTTTTTTTAAATGAGTTTTTTTTTTTTTTTAAAGATTTTATTTATTTATTTGTCAGAGAGAGAGAGAGCACAGGCAGACAGAGTGGCAGGCAGAGGCAGAGGGAGAAGCAGGCTCCCCGCGGAGCAAGGAGCCCCATGCGGGACTCGATCCCAGGACGCTGGGATCATGACCCGAGCCAAAGGCAGCTGCCCAACCAACTGAGCCACCCAGGCTTCCCCATGAGTTTTTGTTTTTTAAGTAAACTCTACACCCCAGGCAGGCCTTGAACTCATGACTCTGACTGAGATCAAGAGTCACATGCTCTGCCAACTGAGCAAGCTGGGTGCTCCTCATATTTCTTTACGTAGAATATGAAAAGCTGCATATGCAAAGATTGAATTTAATAAATACTACTTTTTTAATCTTTGGAGGGATATTCTTAAGTGAAACTGACTTTAAAAAAAAATTGTGTGTTGGTAAAGAACATAGTACTACTACTAATAGTGTCACTGTCTTGATTCATGTTTGGTTGCCAGCAATTTTACTGTCCCTTGCTTTTGTAACTTCATTGTAAATATCACCATAATGAAAAAGGCAAATAATGTCTTGATGCTATTATGATAATGGTTTGAACCCCATACAACCCCCGAAAGAGTTGTGAACCATATTTTGAGGACTTTTGTAGTAGACACTAAAATATTTGAATAATTATTAAATGAGTAAAAACTGTCATGATATCTACTTTTTCTTGCCTTCTTCTGTTTTGTTTTTTCCTGTTTTTTTTTTCCCTTTGCTTTCCTTTCCCTTTCTTGCTGTTATTGTTGACTATTGTCCTTTTTTTCTTTACCTGGCTTAGAAGTTAGATACTCTATTTTAATTCTTCTGTAAGTTGAATCAAACATTTATTTGCATTTGTTTTCTGTCAAATTGAAAGTTAATCATTATGTCTGTTTTCCTTATTGCATTGTGTTCTGTCAAATCGAAAGTTAATCTTTATGTCCATTTTCTTTATGGAACAGACAAGGACCTTTGGACATATTAATCTTGCGCCACTTATTTCTGTGTTGTTATTTTTTGCATTTTAGTTCTACCTTGTTCTGTTGTGAAAATTTTCAGACATGCAGAAAAATAAGAAAATTGGACTGTGCACTTTTATATAGCAGCCATCCATATTTACTTACTACATTTGCTTCATTTAGACCTCTTCTACTGAAGATTTGTAAAAATTTTAACATTTTATTGAAGTTGATTAATCTAAAATGATTATTTTGACATATCAGTATAAAATTTTGAGATACTTGGCATTTTTTTTTTCATGTCTTCAAAAACTGGTTTACATTTTACACTTGAAGCACATCTCAATTTGAACTAGACACATTTTGAGTTTCTAGTAGTCACATGTTATTGTAGATATCATTGTTAGCGGAAATTTAGAAATAGAACTAGGACTGATGACTGGAAGATAGACAAAAAGAAAGTTTCCATTTAGCATAAATTATTTTTTAACAGGGTGCCTGGCTTGCTGTTTGGGACTCTTGATCTTGGGGTCATGAGTTTGAGCCCCACACTGGGGATAGATTACTTAAATAAAAATTTTTTGAATTATTTTTTAACAACTGGAGCTATTTAACAATGGGATGCATTTCCTTATAAGGTAATGTGGGCCTTGTCATTGAAAGTATTCAAAGACAGGATGATCAGAGAAGGGATTATTCTATATTGGAATAAACTACTGTTTGTTTTTTAATGACCAGTTTTTTATTAAAAATTTTTTAAATGCTAAATTTGAATAATTCAAATAATGCACATGAAATAAAATTAAAAACTGAATTTCCTTTCCTATATATGTATGCAGATCTGCCTGCTTTCTTTCATACAAATGACATCATGCTATGTATACTGTTCTGCAGCTTTCTTATTTTGATAAACAGTAATCATGGATATTTTTCTATGTTAGAACATATAGACCCCGCTCTGTATTAAGTTCATACTACTCCATAATACTGTGAAGATATAATACTTTATTTGGGCATTCCCTTATGCTGTACTCTTGCTGAAGATTTTTTTTTGAGAGATTTTATTTATTTATTTGAGAGAGCAAGAGACAGAGCACTAGCCGGAGGGAGGGGCAGAAGGAGAGGGAGAAGCAGACTCCCGCTGAGCAGCGAGCCCCTTGTGGGCCTCGATCCGAGGACCCTGAGATCATGACCTGAGCTGAAGGCTGGCGTTTAACCAGCTGAGCCACCCAGACACACCTTGCTGAAAATTTTTAAAGCATATATTAAAGTATCATTTTACTCCTTCAGTACACAACTCTAATAATTTATTATTATTTATTAATATTTTATTATTTTCTTACTTAACTGTAATTTCATTATCACACCTAATAAAAAGAATAGTATTTTCTTAGTATCATCTCATACCGTCTACAGATTTGTCTCTGAAATATCTTTTTGTAGTAGGTTTGTTTTGACAAGGATCTGAACAGGGAGTATACATTTGGTTAAGTCTTCTAGGTCTCTCTTGTAATCCCCTACACCATTTTTATGCCATTGACTTGGTTGGAGAAGCTATGTCAATTATCCTGTGGAATGTTCCACATTCTGGATTTCTCAGTTTGTCATATATATTATAACTTGTTCTTTAAGTGTGTCATTTAATTTCTTCTTTTATCCCTTGCATTTCTGTAAATGGAAGTTAGTTGTAGAGCTGTGCTGTCCAGTTCTAGCTATGTTAATAACCACTAGTGGCTATTTAAAGTATTTGGATTTAAATACACTTAAAAATTCAGTTTCTCGGGGCTCCTGGGTGGCTCAGTGGGTTAAGCCTCTGCCTTCGGCTCGGGTCATGATCCCTGAGTCTAGGGATCGAGTCCCGCGTCGGGCTCTTTGCTCGGCAAGGAGCCTGCTTCTCCCCCCTCCCTCTCTCTCTGCCTGCCTCTCTGCCTATTTGTGATCTCTGTCTGTCAAATAAATAAATTAAAAAAAAAAAAGAAAAATTCAGTTTCTCAGTTGAACTAGTCACCTATCGGGTCCTCAGTAGCCACATAGAACATTTCCATTGTTTACAAGAAGTTTTGTTGGACAGTGCTGATCTAGAGGCTTAATGTATTCATGTTCAATTTTTAAAATTTTAAAATTTTATTTTTGAGAGAGCAAATGTGTGAGCTTTGGGTTGAGGGAGAGAGAGAGCATCTTAAGCGGGCTCCATGCCCAGCACAGACACCCTGACACTGGGCTCAGTCTCAGGACCCTGAGATCTTGACCTGAGCTGAAATCAGGAGTCAGATGCTCAACCCACTGAGGCACCGAGGCACACCTTAGGCTCAAAATATTTGAGGAGAATACTTTGTAAGTGGTGCTGTGTTGTTTTGTATTGTGTCACATCAGAAGACAAATGTCTGTTTGCTCACTTTTAATAATTAGTTGAGATTGAGGAGGTGATGATCAGCTTTGACCTCTCATTGTAAAGTTTACCATTTTTACTATGAAAAATCTCTTTTTTCTTACTACTTTGGTTAAAACTTTCAATAGTTATTGAATAGAAATATTGAATTAATATTTTTGCTTTGTTCCCAGTTGTAGGGATAAATGTTTCAGTCTTTTATCATTAAGTATGATATTAGTTGTTTTTCATAGATGTCCTTTATCAGATTGTTTTCGTCTGCATTTTGAACCTTCTTATAATGAATTATGTGTTGAATTTTGCCATATGTTTTTCTTTACTTATGGAGATAACTATATGGTTTTCTCTTTTATTCTGTTAATGTGATGAATAATACTGATTTCTGTTGAATGTTCTATCTTCTATTCCTGGGACAGCTATCATTTGGTCATGATGTGTTATACTTTTGTAAATTACTGGATTACTAATATTTTGTTAATGATTTACATCTATATTCTTGAGGGATATTCTATGATTTCCTTTTCTTATATTGTCTTTGATTTTGTTAACAGGTTAATGTGGATTTTTTTGTGTCTTTTTGACATAATTCTAATTTTCTTTGATAACTTTCATGCTTTTTTCCCCTTATGCATATAATTATGTCCTAGACTCTGTACGGAGGAATGTTCAGCATGTTCCCTGAATAGAGAGGGTTCTTCAAAAAAGCACCTACAATTGCTTTTTCATACTTTTTTGGTTATTTTTGACACAACAAAACAAAATCTAATGAATACTGAATGCTTTTTTTTTTTTTTTTTAAGATTTTATTTATTTATTTGACAGAGAACACAAGTAGGCAGGCAGGCAGAGAGAGAAGAGGAAGCAGTCTCCCTGACGAGCAGAGAGCCTGATGCGGGGCTCCATCCCAGGACTCGGATCACGACCTGAGCCAAAGGCAGAGGCTTTAACCCACTGAGCCACCCCGACGCCCCTTAATACTGAATGCTTTTACTTTATATTCCTCCACATTTTTTGCTTAGTTTCTTAGTTTAAAAAATACATTATATACATCATTGTCAGTTGAGTTTAGAAATCTCAAGGTGCACAGTATTTTTACTACACTTAAATCTTAAACTCTGAACAAAATTACAAGGTTTTTAGGTATATAGTTTTAAGTTTTTCAGTTTCAGAATTCCCTCACATTGTGAGGAGAATAATTCTTGTAGTCAGTTTCTTTTCTAGTTAGCTGATTCTTTTTGTAGTGGTAAGACTTGGGAGAGGAAGGTAGGTGTCGTGTGCGGTCCATCAAGCTGTTGCAGTGCTATTCAGAGTGATTTAACTTCATTTCTGTAGAATAAGTTTTTAGGCTCTTTGCTGTAGGATTGTAGATGATGTTTGAGCTCAGCCAAGCCATTGATTTATAACAGTTATTCTGAAATATCAGGTACATTCATGAATGAATGAGTTTTAGATCTTTCTATTCTTTTATCTTAAAATAACTAGAATTTTATCTCTGTATTCACATACTAAAATTTTTTTTTTTTTTTTAAAGATTTTATTTACTTATTTGAGAGAGAGGCAGTGAGAGAGCATGAGCGAGGAGAAGGTCAGAGGGAGAAGCAGACCCCGTGGAGCTGGGAGCCTGATGCGGGACTCGATCCCGGGTCTCCAGGATCATGACCTGAGCCGAAGGCAGTCGTCCAACCACCTGAGCCACCCAGGCGTCCCACATACTAAAATTTTTAGGTTGTGCGAGGCTCCTGGGTGGTTCAGTTGGTTAAGCATCTGCCTTTAGCACAAGTCATGATCCCAGGGTCCTGAGATCAAGCCCTGCACCGGGCTCCCTGCTTCTCCCTTTCCCTCTGTCTGCCTCTCCCCCTGCTTGTGCTCTCTCGCTTTCTCTGACAAGTAAATAAATAAAATCTTTAAATAAAATAAAATATTTAGGTTATGTAAGGTAAATCATCTTTGTTATCTGATCACATAGTTATTAAATGAGTAGAAGATAATTGGCTTTTACGAATCTTTCTGAAGTTCATAGTTTCAGGTTGCTGAACAAAGTATTTTTTCTGTGTAAATTCAAATCATTTACTTTTAGATTTATAAAAAATCTAATGTATTTGTAAAATACATGAATTGTCTAATAGTGTTAACTTGTGTACTTTGATGTAATAGCTATACTATAACCATTCTTCTAACTTTTTAGGCACAAAAATCTCAAACCAAGAAATCCTGGACAACAAGGACAGGCACCATCTTTAAGTCAGCAACAACAAGTACTTCCTAAGCACAAGACCAATGAAAAACAAGAAAAGAGTGAAAAACCACAGAAACGCCCCTTAACTCCTTTTCACCATCGTGTATCTGTTAGTGATGATGTTGGCATGGATACAGATTCAGCTAGCCAAAGACTTGTGATCTCCGCTCCAGACAGTCAAGTGAGATTTTCAAATATCCGAACTAATGATGTAGCAAAGACTCCTCAGATGCATGGCACCGAAATGGCAAATTCACCTCAGCCACCTCCACTTAGTCCTCACCCATGTGACGTGGTCGATGAAGGAGTGACTAAAACACCTTCAACTCCTCAAAGTCAGCATTTTTATCAAATGCCAACACCAGATCCCTTGGTTCCTTCTAAACCAATGGAAGATAGGATAGACAGTTTATCCCAGTCTTTCCCACCTCAGTTCCAGGAAGCTGTAGAACCTACAGTGTATGTTGGTACAGCAGTAAACTTGGAAGAAGATGAAGCTAATATAGCCTGGAAATATTACAAGGTCCCAAAGAAAAAAGATATAGAGTTTTTACCACCTCAGCTTCCAAGTGATAAATTCAAGGATGATCCAGTTGGACCTTTTGGACAGGAAAGTGTAACATCAGTTACAGAGTATGTATTTTTTTAATAGTCGCTATTTATAATTTAAGGGTAGAAATGATGTAAGTTCTTGATACTAGGACTCCAGAATTGGTTTCAGGGTTGGATTTATAATAATAATCCTTTAAGTATTAGTTTTGCATAACTTCTTTAGTGTGTCTTCACGGAACCTCTTTATTGTGAAAAACTAGTCACAAAAAAAGTGGAGAAAATAATAGCCCTTATCTGTCTACCAACGTAATGGTTTTGCATATAATTAGAACTCCTGTGTATAATTTTTCTTCCTCCATTTTTCCTTCCTCTGTCCTAAATTTGGTATTTATATCATTTCTATAGATGTTTTTATACATGTAGTTCTAGTTCATTTTAATTGCTTTATAGTGTTTCTTTGTTATGAATAATACATAATTTATCTACTTTCTTAAAGATGGACATGTTATTTTCAGTGTTTTTCCAGTTACATAGGATGTAGCAGTAAGCTTTTTTGTACATATTTCCTTGTGTATTTGTATAAGATTTCTCCAGGGAATACATTTAAAAATGGAATTGCTGGGCCAGGCTGGCTCTCCACCTATACCAGTTTACATCCTCATCAACCAGCAGAGTATGAGAATGGTATTTTCCTCAGTGTTTGATATTATAAGACTTAATTTGGCTAACTAATCTTCTATATACAGAATGGCATCTTATTGTCTTAATATGTGTTTTCCAGATTCCTAACAAGATTAAGCATCATTTAAAATGTTCACTGGACATTTAGATTTCGTCCTTTGTGAACTGTCTATAGTCTGTTTTTCTTTCACTTTTCTCCGCAATTCTTTGTTTATCTTCTATTAGTTACATTTGTTACAGACATCTTCCTCCATTCTGTGGATTATCTTTGTCCACTTTCTGTGTGACATACTTGAGGTGGGAAGCTTTTTTGGGTCACCCTTTACTATGTTACCCTGATTACATTTATATTCTGTCCCATAAATCTTTTATACTTTTATCTATAAATTTTTCTAAAAGGTGAAAATCAACCAAACATTATTTTCATTAAAAATGTCTGTCTTCTTACCAGTACAAGACCAAATAGTGTGCAAAGGTTATTGTCAGCAAAAGTATTTAAGGTCTTGATTTTAGCTTAGACTTTTAAAATTTCAGAAGAATATGTGCAGGTATAGTGATTCTTTGTTGTCTTTATAGGGCATTTGCAGTGAGCTCGATCAGTTTGAATTCTTTTTTTGTCCTTCTGGGAAGTTCTTATCTTTTTTCACCCCCATTCTCTATGGAACCTCTGTAATTCATATGTTGGATTTCTATATTTTCTCTCATTTCCCATCTATTTTTTTCCTTTGTATTCTAAGAGGATTCCTCAAATTTCTTCTAATGCTTTCTTGAAGCCTTAATATTTGTTGCTTATGTTTTCTTATTTCTAAACTTTTTAAAAAATAGCATTCCCTTCTTATTTAATGCTCTATAATTTTTTCTTTAGAATTACTTTATTTTCCTTTTTTTAATAATTATTTCTTCATACACTAATTTTTTTCTTTTTTGAGAGAGATGTACTGAGAGGGTGGAGGGGAGAGGAAAAGAGAGAATCTTTTTTTTTTTTTTTTTTTAAGATTTTATTTATTTATTTGACAGAGATTACAAGTAGGCAAGAGAGGCAGGCAGGGAGAGAGAGGAGGAAGCAGGCTCTCCGTGGAGTAGAGAGCCCGATGTGGGGCTCGCTCGATCCCAGGACCCTGGGATCATGACCTGAGCCGAAAGCAGAGGCTTTAACCCACTGAGCCACCCAGGTGCCCCGAAAAGAGAGAATCTTAAGCAGGTTCCATGCCCAGCATGGAACCCAAGCCCAGTGTTTGGGGAGAGGGGAGGAGAGAGCTCATTCTCTCAATCCTGACACTATGACCCGAGTTGAAATCAAGAGTCAGATGCTTAACTGGCTCAGCCTCTGTGCCCCTCTTCATACATTTTTAGAATGAAGGAATAGGGGAGCTGATTGGCAGGCCTTACTCATTTAGTAAATAATTTAGTATATTCTTTGTATTAATTCTGTATACTGCTTTATGATAACTGTTGAGGATGATTTGGAGGGGAGGCCTGGTATCTAAATTCCAGAATAAGATGATGTCAGATCTTGGGTCTTCATCAGGTAGCTTATTCATTTTTCTTAGAGAAGGAACTCTTACTCCTCCATTTTCAGCTCTTATTTTTCAATTCTGTCTGGAGATACAGGTCCAAATTTTCTCTCTCTCTCATTCTCTTTTTTTTTTTTTTTTTTTTTAAGTTTGGCTCTCCTTTTGTTTATATAGGTTGCCTATAGCCCCCTCTTGCATATTCTAGGCCATGACCTTTCTCTGCTATGTGTCATTGATTTTGAGATTCCCTGAGACTAAGTAGAATGTGTAGCCCATTTGTAGCCTCAGCCTATCTCATTTTCCTTACTGTTAAAGGTTTATTCTCTTTTTATATTCTTTATTATTTTAGTGAATAAACCTGTATGCCTTAACTGGCTCTTTGAATCTTAAAGATACTCTAGGTGTTGTTTTTTTTTTTGTTTTTTTTTTTTTTTAATTAAAATTAATCTGGATTTGAAACTTAGGGACTTCAGGATACCCTTATGATCATGGAAGAAACCTAGCTTATTAGTTTTTAGTCAGATCATCTCATTGAAAGCAAATGATGTCTTGGACACAAATCTCAAAAGATCTGAGTACTATATTGTTTCATTTATCCCAACATTTGCTGAATGTCTACTATGGACCTAGAATTGTTCTAGGCATGTATATGTGTGTGTATACTGGAGAAATATACCTGGGGAGGTATTATAAAAGTCCTCAGTTCTTGTCTGGAACTACTGTTGGTCTTTCTGTTTCTGTACTTCTCTACATACATAGTAGAGTGATCATTATAAGTTAAATGTTATGTTACTCATTTGCTTAAAACCCTTGAGTAGTTTTCCTTTACATTTAGAATAAAATCCAAACTCTTTGCTTATCTGAAAGATTCTGCCCAGTTCCTGCTCGTTCTTCACTCTTATTTACTAACTCTATTTGCTTCTTGATTTCATGACATCAACTTTCTTGCTATTCCTTCAGAAAACCAACCTCATTCCTAATGACCTTTAGAACTGTATTACAGATGGGGAGACAGTTCACCTCTTCTTATTTAGCCCTGTTGAAAAGTTACCTTCTCAGGAGGTATTTTCCTGGCTATTATCTAAACTATGGCTTTTCTTCACTCCCCAAATCACTGCCTATCTTGTACACTGCTTTTTAAAAATTTTTTATTTTTTCTTTATTTTATTTTTTTATTTTTTATTTTTTCTTTATATAGGTCATCTGAAACTACATTATGTATTTGTTAATGATCTTTTCATTAAAATGTAACCTGTATGAGGTCAAGGACTCTCTGTCTTGTTTACTGCTGTATTTCTCCAGTATACACACACACACACACATATACATGCCTAGAACAATTCTAGGTCCATAGTAGACATTCAGCAAATGTTGGGATAAATGAAACAACGGTATGGCCCTAGGGTTACTGATTTTAGAACTTGTTATATAAAATGTAGCATTGTGAATATTTTTAGCTTTAACAAACTTAAAGGGTGAGTTTTTATGGGCACATCATATTCATAAGATCCAAGAGTCCTAGCCATAACTTGAAGTAAGTGTATTAGCTGTTTGTGTGCGTGAATGAACATCAAGTGAAATGAAATGAAGGTCTCTTAGAAGTTAATGCAGTTTAATCTTAGAATCTGTTCTGATACTATTTGGCATTTTTCTCACTGAATAAGAATGAGAAGGAAGAAGCATAATGTAGAAAGGTAGCATGCAGAGTAGAATGGTGCTGGGTCATGATTATGTAAATTAAGGAAATGACATGCCTCTCTCAGTTCCTGCTCACCATTTTTTCTACTTCATAAAAAGAAAGGAAAAGAATGAATAAAAGGTGTTTTGTTTTTTTTTTTTAAATTCTGTGTCTCATGTAAGTATTGTTTTGGTTTTACTAGTTACTAAATGTATATTGTGTCACAATTTACTTTTAGGTGAATCCTTTTTATTGTTAAAGTAGATAAGAATATGAAAAATACCACAAAAAAGTAAGCCCTCAGCTTAGCTGCTTCAAACATGAACTAAAACATTTATGGAATATAATTGTTCTGTACTTGATAGGTTAGAAGTTTTTTGGTTTTATTCTTTCCTTTTGTAGTTGACTGTTCTATCGCTGTAGTTCTCAGTTGGGGCAATTTCTTATTTCTCCACTCATACCTTCAGGTAACATAGGGCTTGCTAAATATCCTACCATATATATAGTACGGTCCTCAACAACAAAGCCCAAAATGTTAATAGTGTTGAAGTGCTTTAATATCATGAATCATTTTTAACAGAAATTTGAACTCTAGGATAGATTACTAAATTAGGCCAAACCTGTTTACTGATTAGTTTTACTAGGGAGATTCCCCATACTATTTTATTATCCAGTAAAATATCTGGCATGGGTTTTAGTGTTAGCATTATGCTAAAGCAGAAGTTTTGGTTTTTTGATTTGTTTGTTTCCATATGATAAAAGGATCTTGTTTGGGTAATTTAGTGATTCTGGTCCAGCTATTAATGTTACTTGAGATAGGAAGCCGTGAGGATCATCTGTCAGATGATATTCCCTGTCATTAAAATAAGTTCTGTGAATTAATATTCTCTCAGTGGCATTTAAACAACCTTAAATTTTTAAAAGAAACATTGTATAGCTTTAAAGATAGGATCTCTTCAGGGCGCCTGGGTGGCTCAGTGGGTTAAAGCCTCTGCCCTCAGCTCAGGTCATGATCCCAGGGTCCTGGGATAGAGCTCTGCATCAGGCTCTGCTCAGCAGGGAGCTTGTTTCCTCCCCTCTCTCTCTGCCTGCGTCTCTGTCTACTTGTGATCTCTGTCTGTCAAATAAATTTAAAAAAAAATCTTAAAAAAAAAAAGATTTTTCTAGTCAGAGTAATCCATTCAGAAGTCTAGATTTTTTTATATAAATAAATTTTTGAATTCTTACTAGACATTGTAAATTTCTAATCTTTTTCCATACTCTTGAGTTTTGAAAGTGTATTTAAATATATGGCAGTTAGGGGGCTGTTGTAACTCTTATGTTCTTTCACCCCTTTTAAAATATCATACTCCTCGAAGATATATTTTATCAGTTTGAATAAAACTGAAGTTTCTCTAATATGCAAAATGCTATAAGGCACTGTTGGAGTATAAAATAAACTTGGTCCTGGCCCTAAATGAAATTGTAATCTAATGGAAAATAACCTTAAATTTTCTGGTAGAAGTATACATAAAATATATTAGGGATGGAGAACCAGAGTAAAGAATAATTTCATTCCATTTATGAAGATCCAGAAGCTTTATGTAGTTTGGTATGGTTAGATTATCTGGTGTTGCTTACTAGTTTGGTATGTCATTATGAGTAAGGAGTCATGAAAGGTGGGGTAGGGCTATATAATGGAAAAGCAAAATATTGTTTATAAGCTTATATATTAATGTATTATCCTTGAGATGATAGGGGCACTGGTGGAAGCTTTTTTGAGGTAGGTAAAATTAACAGGTTTTGGAAGATAGGATTTTAGAAATACTAACCAAGTAGTATTATTGAAAGACTGTTTAGATGAAGAGAGATGTATGAAAGGACATTAGTTTGGACATCTTGAATAGCTCAGATACAAGGTAATTGAGGGCCAAAGGAAAATTAGAATGAGATCATTAGAGATGTCTGGATTTTGTGGATGTGGAGTAGGCGGAAGAACTTTACAGCCCATTGAATAGTAAAATAGGGAAGTAATAAAAGTATTAAAGACCAGCATATTTATTTTATGAGGGAAATAGGATAAACAGATCTGAATGCTGCTTTTCTACTTTTTTACTTTGGACAAAATCTTAAGCTTAATTTTTATAATTTTTTTAAAGCGAAAGCTGTTAATCTCTTGTTATCTTGAAGGAGAGGGATTGGGAAATTTTTATGTCTCCGTTATGCGTTTGTGTAGAATATGACTTTTAACTATGTGTTTGTAATGCATATACATTGTAAATTTGTAAATTCAGTTTTAGGAGCCTGCTTAAAGATTCAGTCAGGCAGTTGTCAAGTGTTTCAAGCTTAGGAGAAAACTTTTATTAACCCAGTTGGAGTAATATAGAGGCATAGAGGGGCAAGAATGTATCAGTAGAAATTTAAAAAGAAACTTTTTAAATAAAAATTGACTTTGACAGGTGTGTGTCTTTTTAGAAAGTGATGAAGGAGGAACTTGAATTTTTTTTTATTTATGTTAAGTGAAAACTCCATTTCCATTTGGTGTAAGTTAAGTTTTCCATTGATTGCTGTTAAAAGGTGGCATTGTGCTTCCATAATAGGTGAATAAACAAAAGAAAGCAATACTGTTGGTTTTTCTAATTAATTTTAGGTGGTGTTGGCTGCCTAGCTAGGACAGAGTAATAGAATTCATCATTTTTAAACACCTTCCCAGTGTGCAGCAGTTGATGGCAGATTTTTCAGCAACTACTTTAAAGCAAAATTCCTTTTTAAATGTCTTAGTATTTGTTCAAGGAGAAAGGTTGGGGTGGCACATAGCATATCCTACATACATGATATACACATCTGTGGCTATTCTCTTTTTGCTTCTAGTTATTTTTAGTTTCTCTATTAGTTAATGATAGCATCTATTTTAGAATAGTGGCTTTTAAGACCTTGTAAGTTTTAAAGATAGCAGAGTTTCTGCAAAGAAACATGACAGTTTTTAATATTTTTCAAGGGCTTCACACTTAATTCTAGTAGTATTTGTGATTGCTTAAAATGGTCTTCTGTTCTGAATCAGAGGGAAACATTTCTAAACCCTGAGCAAGGAAGAACTATACTTGAGCATATTTGTATCATGTTTTGTTTGGTATTAAGGCCACTATCGGTATTTTAACCATAGCATTCATCAATAGAACTAGCTCCTATGTTGTATTAGTGATATATCCAGTTTTTATTGTATATATTAAATGGTTTATAGAGTGTGTTATTTGACCTTTTAAAGTTAGTTTTAGTTATTTTGTTTCATGGAAGTCTATGATGAAATAAACTCTTGATTTACTGTATTCTAAATCTTTTACGTAAATCTTATTTGATAATACAATAAAGCTTTACTTTTGACAGCAAGCTTGACTCAGTTTAAGGATTGATTCTGAAGATTGGAGATGATATTAGAAAAGGTACAATTAAAGAAAATAGGGGATTTTTTAATATTTATTGAATTCATTTATTCCTTAACATCTCCTTCTATAGTTTGTCTCCTTTTATAAATGTCAATCTTAAATATTGTCATATTTTGTCTGGAAAGAATTTTATTGAATAAAGACTTAAAAGCATGTGCTACTCTAAGGTATGTTAAATTCTCTACAATTGTATTTCAGGAGGGGCATCTGGGTGGCTCAGTTGAGTGTCCTGACTCTTGATTTTGGCTCAGGTCATGATCTCTCAGGTGGTGAGATCAAGCCCCTTGTCAGGCTCCATGGTCAGTGGGGAGTCTGCTGGAGATTCTGTTCATCTTCCTCTGCCCCTCCCCCTGCTCATGTGCACAGGCATTCTCTTTCTCTCTCTCTCTCTTAAATAAATCTTACATAATTATTTTTAGGATGGAATGTTACTGTTGTCATAGTAGAAGAAAAGAGATGCAATTAATGAATAATATAAAAGTAATTTCAATTTGCTTTGGGCTTTGCAAAGCTTCCTGTTCATGGCCGTACCTAATCCTCTTCCAGCTGGTCTGTATTTAGTGTTATATCTGATTGAAACTATCTCTGTAGTTAACCATTTGGCTATATGTCAGTTTCTTTTAGAAAAGGAGAGGTGTTCACAAAAGTATGTGTATACTATATAATTGGATAGTGATGAGGTGACTGAGTTTTTAATTTGGCATCTTTTAAGAATCACAATTTTTTCTCTTAATTATTTTTAAATACAGAAGGATGTATAATGTAAATAATTTATATTTTAATATTTGTTGTGACTTGATACTCTTGATACTATTAACTACATTTAAATTCTTTGCATATCCCAATGTCTGTGATAACCATTCAATAAAATAACAAGTTGTCTTTAGGCACTGCATTTGCTTTACTCATTTTTATTCTTCATAGAGCCCTGTGCAGTAGGATTGGTCCTTTTAATGTTACTGCACACTAACTTAACTACCTATGTCAACAGTGTAGCAGTTTTTCTGCTTCTCCTAGAGGACAACTTAATATGAAAAACAGAGTTGTGTTATTCAGCCCTTCACAGAGTAGTAGTGTCTTTCAGGTTGGTGGTGGAGAGGGGTAGGGGTAGTGGGATTTTACACTTTTACCCTATGAATAGTTAATTTGAATATACGTACTTAAAATTTGGCTAGCCCTAACTTTGCTATATATTATCTTTTTTTTTTTTTCAAGATTTTATTTATTTATTTGACAGACAGAGATCACAAGTAGGCAGAGAGGCAGGCAGAGAGAGAGAGGAGGAAGCAAGCTCCCTGCTGAGCAGAGAGCCGGATGCGGGGCTCGATCCCAGGACCCTGGGATCATGACCTGAGCTGAGGGCAGAGGCTTTAACCCACTGAGCCACCTAGGTGCCCCATTGCTATATATTATCTTAGCAAACTTTTTTTTTTCTGCATAGTTTGCACGTCAAAGAGAACATACCCTTCGTTTCCTATCTTACAAGGTTAAATGTAAGTTTTAAATAAGAAAATCTATGTCAAAGTAGATGGAAAAACCATTTTCACAGTATTTATGTTAAAATCTAATAGTTCAAAAAGTAGTTATTTAGGGCCTAACATGGTAAGGTATAAAGCTACTCTTAAGAAGTAAATGTTCATTTAAAGAACAATACTAACCTAAAAATTGTGGGTTGTTTTTTTTTTTTAAGATTTTATTTATTTATTTGAGATGGAGACAGAGTAGGAGCAGAGGTGGGGGCAAAGGGAGAGGGCGAAACAGGCTCCCCAACAACCAGGGAGACCAACACACAGGATCATGACCTGAGCTGAAGGCAGACACTTAACAGACTGAGCCACCCAGGCACCCTGTCCTAACAATTAATTGTAAAACATACCTCTGTTGACTAGATAGCCCCATGTTCTCATGGAAGAAAGTCTTTGTAGACTTGGGATTTTAGTTTTGGGGATAAATCTAGGGCATATTAGGAATAAAAATGGCATGTATGATATTTGATAACAGGTTTAGAAAATACCAGTTATCTTTTTTATGGCTTCTGTTTCAACCTTAGTTTATAGAGTATAGAGTGCTTCTAGTGCTGGGCATTGGTGAATACTTAAAAATAGATTTAAAAATAAAAGATTTAAAGATTTAAAGATTTAAAAATAAAAATATATCCCTCTCATTCCAGGATTTTCTGAACTAGCATATGCTTTCGTCATTCCCAGATCTTAGATCTCTTGGGATTTTTTGGTGTTGAATTGTTGGACAGATAAAGTGGTAGCCATACCACTTTCTGATGAATAAAGATGCTTGTTTCAAAGTATAGGATTTAGGATTATTAGTGCAACCCCAACATCTCTATCCTATATAGCTTTTAGATTTGACATATTCATTTAGGAAATACTTACTGAGTTCCTTTAACATGCCAGGTGCTGTTCTAGGCATTTGGGATAATTTCAGTGAACAAAGACAAGATCCTCATCATTTAGGGACTTACATTCTACTAAGAGTGATAGCTATGAACATCAGCAAGTTCAGAAGTATGTTAAAAGATAACTGCTAAGGAAAAATAGAGCAGGGCGAGGGGGTTCAGTGTTGAGGTAGTTGGGCATTTTGCAGTTTTAAATAAGGACTCATACATAGCGTGACATTTAAACAGAAACTTTTAGGAAGTGAGGGAGATGGCCATGCTGATATTTCGAGAAAGGATGCTCCAAACAAAGGGAACAGTCAGCAGTGTATCAGGCCTGTTTGAGGAATATCAAGAAAGTTCTTGGAAACAGAGTGAGAGAGGAAGGAGTAGAATAACAGAAGGTGAAGTTGGGAGAGGAGAACAGAAAGATCATGGAAAGCTATGGTAGGATATTCTAAGGACTTTAGTTTTTATTCAGAATAAAATAGTCCTGCAGGATTTTGACCATGGTCTGACTAGAAGCTTAGCTGGTTCTTTCTGGCAGCATGGGAAACTCAGCTTTACAGACAACAGAGAACATGAATTTAGGAGTCAAAAAGTGTCTTACAAAAACCAAAATCAAATCATTTAGTATTCACACTCACCAAGCATCCCCGTCTTCAGAGATGGAAAAGTTCTGATGCTTTCCAGGATTCTGGTGTGCAAATCAGCTTTTTGTGGCTTCTTTTCTCTTAACCTTAGATTTCATCTTTCTCTGATCTGTCAGTTTCTACTAGTTTGTTTTTCCAACATCACTGTTGTTTCCTCTCTTGTTCTGTTGTTCTTTGTCATTTTATTGGTTATTTTAGGAGAATATAAAGAAACATATGTTTATTACCATGTGAAACCATAAGGTTGATAATATAAAAATAAGTTTTTCAGTGTGATCAGAAAAAACCTTTCAAGTACTTGTGCTGAAACTTGGTATCATAAAACCTCTTGTCTGAATTAATAGTTATAACGCGTTATTTTTGGAAAACACAAACTAGGTCTTTAAAATATTTTGTAACTGTCCACTCATGTGGTGGGAAAATGATAATCACTTTCATTGTATAAATGTATAAGTTGTATAAACTTGTCTCACCGTATAGTCCACATTTTGAGAGTTCCTGTCTTGGAGCAGATGCAATTTAAGAGTCCCTTTCAGTGAATGGATTTGGACACGTTAATGCATTTGAGAATTTGGGAGAAAAGTGGATTACCAAAAGAGTATATTTTGGTGAAAGAACATAGCAAGAAGGGGCCTAGATTTTAGCTTCATTTCTTTATTGCTAAATTTGAAGGTTTAATAAATGATCTAACCTTTCTGTGCTCCGGTTTCTTCATATATATAATGAAGGATTGCAGGTTAGATGATCTCTAAATAATCCTGAAAACTTTGATTCTTGTCATATTGTAATTTTTTAATGATTTTATGGAAAATAAATACTAATTTTCTAATTTTGTTTTTTTATGCAGGTTAATGGTGCAATGTAAGAAACCTTTAAAAGTTTCTGATGAATTAGTACAGCAATATCAAATTAAAAATCAGTATCTTTCAGCAATAGCATCTGATGCAGAGCAAGAATCTAAAATCGATCCATATGCATTTGTTGAAGGAGATGAGGAATTCCTTTTTCCTGATAAGAAAGAAAGACAAAATAGTGAGAGAGAAGCTGTAAAAAAACACAAGGTGAGTAAAAGAAATCAGAGTACACCAAAGGGTCACTAATGATTTGTAACACTGCATATAGTACCACACTTTTCATTATTGTCTTTTAAAATAGAACAGATTAAAAAAAATAGAACAGATTTATCATTGTAACTTAGGAAAACTTTTTTTTTTTTTTTTAAGAGAGCAAGAAAGACCAGGGTGGGGGGAGGGCAGAGAGAGAGAGAGAGAGAGAATTTTTTTTTTTAAGATTTTATTAATTTTATTTATTTACAGAGAGAGAGCAGAACAGGGAGGGGGGGGCAGAGGGAGAGGAAGACGCAAACTCCCTGCTGAGCAGAGAAGCCTGACACAGGGCCCAGTCCCAGGATCCTTAGATCATGACCTGAGCTGAAGTCAGACGCTTAACCGACTGAGCCACCCAGGCGCCCCGAAAGAGAATCTTTTTTTTTTTTTTTTTTTTAAATATTTCATTTATTTGACAGACAGAGCTCACAAGTAGGCAGAGAGGCAGGCAGAGAGAGGAGAAGGCAGGCTCCTCGCTGAGCAGAGAGCCTGACGCGAGGCTCGATCCCAGGACACTGGGATCATGACCTGAGCCGAAGGCAGAGGCTTCAACCCACTGAGCCACCTAGGTGCCCCCTGAAAGAGAATCTTAAGCAGGCTTCATGTCCTGCTTAAGAGCCCAAGCTCATGACCCTGAGATCATGACCTGAGCCAAAATCAAGAGTCAGATGCTTAACTGACTGAGCACCCATGTGCCCCAGGAAGATACTTTTTTTTTAATAGGTGCATCAGGCACATTATACAAAATTTAAGAGCTTGTGTGGACTTTATAGCTGGTCTCTCATAATGAAAAGATTCTTACTGTTTAAGAGTTTTTGGATTAGAGAAAGTACATTAACTTCTGCGATACTGAAATCAGGACATTTACACTTGATCTTAGCCAAAAGGCCGAGAAGCGATTGAAATCAGGACATTTAAGTAGATAAACTATTTTGATACTGAATAAAATAAGCTATAGGTAAATTGCTAGTTTTCAAAAATATAATAAAATACACAATGCCTAGTTTATAAAATACGTGATATTTTTAAATGTGAGTTAAGAACTTATAGTGTCCCTTAATGTATTTTGTGTAGGATATAGAAGTATTTATTAAAATTTTAAAAAATCAAATACTAGAAGATCTATTAAGCACAAGATCATGCTGTTAAGAATTTTGCCTTAAAAATGAAATGTAGACATTAAAAGCTATAAAATTGTGGAAAGGATCCAATAATAAGTGTAATACAGAGAATTCATTTCCCAAAGTTTTTAGCCTTACTGTGTGGCCAGTACTTGAAAATTTGTCCTTTTGTAAATATGAGAACAGTAGTAGCTGGGAAGGCTATAGTATAGGTGCTGTAGAAAGAATGTGGACTTTGGAAATTGAGAGATTTATGTTGGAATCCCAACTCCACTATTTACTTAGCGGAGGTATTTATTTATCAGATATATTCCCTGGGTTATCTTTAACACTGCTTTTTGCCTGTAAGTTGAGCTTAGTGCTTACTTATCATATAGGTTATTTGTGGGAATTAGTATGTCTGTAGAACACCTGGCAGGATGCTTGACATGACACGTAGTTACTCAATACTTGGAAGATTGTTATTTTAAATTATATATTTTAATCTAATATGTAATACTGTTTGCAGGGAGAAGATGGGCCATCTAGTGTAACAGTTTTATCACATGAGGAAGATGCTATGTCATTATTTAGTCCCTCTATCAAGCAAGGTAAAACTTCTATTTCCTAATAAAAATATTTCATTGCAAGATTATTACTGCAAACTAATTTGATATTATTAGACTTCTGTTCCTTTTTGTGTAATTCATAGGTTTCATAGAGAAGTACCTATCTTAAAATGATGGCTTTATTGTTTATTTTGTACTGGGAGAAGCAAATTGAGGTGGTAAAAATCCTTTGTTTTCCATTGTTGGAACTTTGCCTCCTCACAAATAAAAATAGTTCTCATCTGTAAAATGAGATTTAAGAGATCATCACCTAAGGTCCCTCTCAGATCTGAAAACTTACAAATTTAGGCTTGACTATAATTTTGTTGTCCTTTTCTCAAATTAGGAGAACTAATTTGCTGAATAATTCAGTTGCGGAAATTATTAATTTAACAAATAATTATCAAGCAGGTGTTACATCTAGGCACAGTTTTTGACACAGAGGCCAAGGCTCCACTTTGAAAGTATCTGACTAGTTTTGTTGTGCTTGGAATAGGCATTCGACAGCACGTTCTTTTACAAGTTCTATTTAACTTTTGATGAAAGCAAAAGAAGTTGTCCTTCGGTAGGTTTTTTTAGGGACAAAGTTTTGTTTTAATATTTGAAATAGAGAGGGTCAGGCTCTCAGAATAAGGAAAAAATGGTCTTTAATGAAGTAAATTCAGTTGATAATTTTGAGTAGCTTGGTAGGTTAACAGTTTGGGTTCTTTGAGCTATTTACCTACCCTAGGATGGAGAATATATAATTTCTCTCTTGTACTTTCTCACAATATGGACCACATACTGCATTCTGGATCATCTTTTGAGGTGGGGATTGCAAATCTTGGTTTTTAATAAGTACTCTAGATGATTTTTTTTACGCCAAATTTCAGAATTACTGTTCTAGTGAATTTTTAGAACTGACATGCAGAGGCACCTGGAAAGTGGCTTTTATGTTTCTGAAAATGAGGGCTTTTTCAAGTCATTTGATACTCCAAAGATGCTTCAGAAGGTCATATATCAAACTACAAATTTGTTTTTTGTGTGTGGGAATGTAAGAGGAGTTTAACTTCCATTGGTGTTTGTACTTTTTTCTTAAGTAATCATATATTTTTCCCCCTGCAGCTGGGGGCGGGGGGGAAGGGAAAAGGGAAATAAAATTCTAGAACTAAAAGGAAGCTTAACCAGAAGATAATATTTATTGAGTACTTAAGTGCCTAGCACTGGATCAAGTGTTTTAGCTACATCCTTTCATGTTTAGTTCTTGCTTACTAAGGTACAGAGAGGTTAAGTAACTTGCTCAGGGTCATTCTATTAGTGTGAGTTGGGAATTCAAATTAATAATAGTCCATCTGACTCAAGAGCCAGAGCACTTAGTCATCATACTATGCTTGTTTTACATTTCAGGAAGATAGAAAAATTATAATGTGTGTATGTCTACTATAGTTCTAAGACTGTATATCTTTTTATTTGATATATAAAATTGGAGTACTTAGTCGTGTTATGGATTACATAGTGTTTGGTGAACTTCCTGGAGAAGTTAGTACTGTTATGTTTGCAACTTTATTTCTGTAAAAAATTTTTTTAGATTTAAGCAAATCACAGTTTTTTATTGCATAATACTCTTACAAGTTTAAAGTTAGATGTCTAGTTTAAATTAATAGAATAATATTTATTTGGTCAGTTGTAGAATTTCTTATTTTGTTTTTCTAATTGACATATATAGATGCTCCACGCCCTACTAGTCATGCCCGTCCTCCATCAACCAGTTTGATTTATGACTCAGACCTGGCTGTCTCTTATACTGACCTTGATAATCTCTTTAATTCTGATGAAGATGAACTAACAGTGAGTATTCTATTAATGGTTAAGGTTATAATTTCTTTTCCTAGATCTTATATAATAAGACTTACTTTTCAGAAGTGATGTGTGATTTGAATAGTATGTTTTAGCCCTGAAAAATAGGAAATATTTTGAAATTAAATTTTATTAATTGGTTTCTTTTTTTAAACTTATATTTGAGCAATCTTGCCATAGTGTCACATATGAACTGTAAAGGTTTTTTCTTTATTTTTTTTATATTTGAAGGATATGTGTGATTACGCTTAATTTCTACCATATATTCTTTTTCTGCAGTCTTTAGGAAGCAGAATTATTTTCCTGTTCTTTGATCTGTCATTTGAGAAATGACCCTGGAATTGACTCATGCGTAAAATAATAACATTATAATTATGTGCCTTCTCAATTTATTAAGGAATACTACTCCTTTGAATATGTTTGACATTCTAGCTATTATTATAAGACAGCTATATACTATAATAATGAAAGAGGTAGAAAAAGAAATATTTAACTTTGAACATCCATTTGCAGAAGATGATTATAAAAGAAAGCTTAAAATGATATTTGCTAGAATGTCAAGTCTCTAGCAAATTAATGAACTGAGTGCTGCTTTATTATAAAAAGAATTCCATTTTCATCTGCATAAAGGTAGCTTAGAAACTTCTGTAGTACATTTGGTCATTCTTGTTCTATATAATATGTACTTTTAATCCTCTCTATGATACACACATACACACTGCATATATATATTTATGTATATATGTATATACACATATATGCACATTTGGTGTCTTCATTTAAGTGACCTAAGGTAGATATAGCTATATATAAACTTAAATTCTATATCCCTGAATATTTGTGTAGTTTTATGCTTTCTCTCTGTTACCATTCATGTATCAGCTGTGGCTCTTGTGCGGTAAAAAGGTTGTAATTAGAACTCAGTCTATATATTTATGACAAAGTGGCTAATAAGAGGCTTGGAACCAAGTTTTCAGGTCTGAAAACATTGGTGACAGATTGGAGATGGTAAAAAACGACTTGTTCAGTGTATTAAAACTAATTTTTAGTTAGGTATCCTGTTACTTATCATATGAGATCTTTCTGAAGTTTGTGCTTTGTTTTACAGGTTTTAACATTTTTGTAAGGGTAAGGAGATTATTAAACAAGATAAAAGTGTAAATTAGATTTCAGAGGGGTGATTTATATAGGAAACTTCATTATGTTTTATTTAAGGGGACAAATGCTTTATGGGTATCTTTTACTAAGAAGCAGTTCGGATATTACAAATCCTTATTGCATATTTCCTTTTCTTTCTTTAAGTGGTAGGTTAATTTTGGTTCTGTGTGTTCTGAAAGTATTGGTCCTGTGTTTTGGAGGAACTTTTCCCTCTGTTAATTTGTAGGATTATCAAATAAACAGAGAAATTAATCTGGATTCATTGATTGCCTAAAAAGTGTTCTACATCTTTATGAATTGCTTCTAATAACTAATATTTGGCTCTAGCACAACCAGAATAATATATTTGATGAATAGGGTTGACTTTCAAGTTATATCTTAATGATTACCGTCTTGAATCACATTGGACTTAAAATTTTAGGTAAATAATGTGTTCTTGTTTTTGTTAATAGCCTGGATCTAAAAAGTCAGCAAATGGAACAGATGATAAATCAAGCAGTAAGGAATCAAAGACAGGAAATCTGGACCCACTATCTTGCATAAGTAAGCTTCCCAAATCTGCTCCAGATAATTCTGCAAATTTTTAATCTGAATAAAATTCCCCACCCCTTTTAAACACAGATTTACTTCTTTTTAGTCTTATGTTAAAGTGTGTGTTTTATTAAATATAGGCACTGCAGATCTTCATAAAATGTATCCTACACCACCATCGTTGGAACAACATATTATGGGATTTTCCCCAATGAATATGAGTAATAAAGAATATGGTAGTATGGATATAACACCTGGAGGAACTGTTCTAGAAGGAAATAGTTCTAGTATAGGAACACAGTTCAAAATTGAGGTTGATGAAGGATTCTGTAGCCCAAAACCTTCTGAAATTAAAGTAAGTATTTTTCTAGAAAAATAATTGACTTCCTATATATATATTTTGTATATAGGGGAAGGGAGAGGGGAGGCTGGGGAGGAGCAGAAGGAGAGGGAGAGAGGCTCTTAAACAGGCTCCACACCCAGTGTGGAGGCTGAAGTGGGGCTCTGTCTCAAAACCTTGAGAGAGTGACTTGAGCTGAAGTCAAAAGTCAGAGACACTCAACCAACTAAGCCACCCAGGTGCCCCTCCAGTATTTTCTTACAGACTCAGTATATTGCTATATTAAAAAATCTGTTCATGGTGAATCCTATTTTGTGGTTGGCAAATTTGAAGACTAAATAGTGGTTACACTATTAAGAATGCATTTAAGAACACTTAGGCTGCTTCCATAATTTGGCTATTGTAAATAATGGTGCTATAAACATAGGGGTGCATGAATCCCTTTGAATTAGTGTTTTTGTAATTTTTTAAAAAGATTTTATTTACTTATTTGACAGAGCACAAGCAAGGGGAGTAGCAGGCAGAGCAAGGTGAAGAATCAGACTCCCTGCTGAGCAGGGGCCCAACTTCGGGCTCGATCCTAGGACTGTGGGCTGAGCTGAAGGCAGCTACCTAACCAACTGAGTCACTTAGGCGCCCCACATACCTTTTGAGTAGATACCCAGCAGTGTGATTATTGAATTGTAGGGTAGTTCTGTTTTTAACTTATTTAGGAACCTTCACTGTTTTCCACAATGACTTCACCAGTTTGCATTGCTACCAGCAGTGCAAGAGGGTTCCTTTATCTCCATCAACACCTATTGTTTCTTGTGTGTGTGTTTTTTTAAACATTTGATTTATTTGACAGCATAAGTAGGGGGAGCAGCAGGCAGAGGGTGAGGGAGAAGTAGGCTCCCCACTGAGCAGGGAGCCCAACACTGGGGCTTGATCCCAGGATCCTGGGATCACGACCTGAGCTGAAGGCCGATGCTCAACTGACAGAGCTACCCAGGCTCTCCACTTGTGTTTTTTATTTTAACCATTCTTACAAGTGTGAGGTGATCTTACTGTAGTTTGTTTGTTTAGTTTCTTTTTAAGGTAAACTCTATGCCATACACAGGGCTTAAACTTAAAATCCTGAGAACAAGAGTTGCATGCTCTACCACCTGAGCCAGGCAGGCACCCCTCTCATTGTAGTTTTGATTTGGATAACCCTGATGATGAGTGATGTTGAGCAGATGAATAGATAAGGGTATATGTGTACACACACACACACACACACACACACACACACACAAATATTATTCAGCCATAAAAAAGAATGAAATCTTGCCATTTTTAATGACGTGGATGGAGCTAGAGAGTGTAATGCTAAGCAAAGTAAGTCAGACAGGAAAAGACAAATACCATATGTTTTTATTTATATGTGGAATTTAAGAAACAAAGGGGAAATGAGAAAAGGAAAAAAAAAAAAAAAGAATAATCTGATGGTTACCAGAGGGAAAGTTGGTAGGGGGATGGATGAAATAGCTGATGGGGATTAAGGAGTGCCCTTGTGATGAGCACTGGGTGTTGTATGGTATTGTTCAATCACTAGTGTACACTTGAAACTAACACAGCACTGTTAATTAACTGGATTTAGAATGAATGCATTTAAGAACAGAATTATGTTGGGTACCTGGCTGGCTCTGTCAGTGGAGCATATGACTCTTGGTCTCAGGGTTGTGAGTTGAAGACCTACTTTGGTCATGGAGCCTACTTAAAAAAAAAAAAAAAAAAGAATAGAATTTTATTTGTATTTTATTATTTTGTTTAAAGAGAAGGGGGTAAAAGGGCTGGAGTTAGTTGGGCAAATTTCCCCTGGAAGATAAGTTGCTGAAAGTCATGGTCTTTGTATTATAGGATTTTTCTTATGTCTATAAGCCTGAAAATTGTCAAGTTCTGGTGGGATGTTCCATGTTTGCACCTCTAAAAAGTCTACCAAGCCAATGTTTGCCTCCTATCAAATTGCCCGAAGAATGTATTTACCGTCAGAGTTGGACTGTTGGAAAATTAGAATTGCTTCCTTCAGGGCCTGCGGTGCCATACATCAAAGAAGGGTATGATTTTGATTTATGTCACTGGTATAGTGTAGGTGTGCTTACCTAGCTTTAATTTTTTTCATAGAAGTACCTGCTTTGCTAGTACTTAGAAAAAAGATACTGGTATTTGAAAATCCTAAAAATTGTTTTTTGATCAATAAATTATAATGGTGTTAGTTGCATGTGGGTAAACTGTTGGAAAACTTACGACCATTATGCTTTATTTGTTTTCATTTGGAGGGATTGTCTTCAGAAGTACCCTTTATTTTGTTCTAAAATACTAAATCCCATTTGTTTATTTGCCATATCACACACTTTTAATATTTCAGTATTTCTGGAATTGGAATGTATTATATTCGGTAGCCCCTTAAAATTGCCTTTGTCCCTTATTGTATGTAAACATCTCTAAAATCAGGATTTTTAAAAAAAATAGTAACATCTTAGGATCAATGAAATTTGATTATTTGTGGTATAAGGAATATAGATAGTGAATGTGGATGTCTGGGTGTGGATGAATGTAAATAGATTTTATTTGCAATTTTGGAACTAGTTGGTTGGTCCACAGTCTATAACAGTCACTAGAGTGGATATTATAACCAGAAATATGTTTTAGTTATACTTGCAGTTTTTGCACTAATTGTGTTTTCATAATTTTCAGTGTTACTGAAAAATACTGGGACATTTTTAGTTCTATTTCATATTGTTAATATGTTCCCTTATATATGTGTTTAATTTTCTTTTACCCCGGTGACACTAGTGATGGAAGTACTATTGATCAAGAATATGGTCCTGCTTATACACCTCAGACTCATACTTCTTTTGGGATGCCTCCTAGCAGCGCACCTCCTAGTAACAGTGGAGCAGGAATTCTTCCTTCTCCATCTACGCCTAGGTTTCCCACTCCAAGGACTCCAAGGACTCCAAGGACTCCTCGAGCTGGTGGACCTGCTAGTGCTCAAGGTTCAGTCAAATATGAAAATTCAGACTTGTATTCACCAGCTTCTACCCCATCCACATGCAGACCCCTTAATTCTGTTGAACCTGCAACTGTTCCCTCCATCCCTGAAGCACACAGTCTTTATGTAAACCTCATTCTTTCAGAATCAGTTATGAATTTGTTCAAAGACTGTAACTTTGATAGTTGCTGTATCTGTGTCTGCAACATGAATATCAAGGGTGCCGATGTTGGAGTTTACATTCCAGATCCAATGCAGGAAGCACAGTATAGGTGTACTTGCGGCTTCAGTGCTGTCATGAACAGAAAATTTGGAAACAATTCGGGATTATTTCTTGAAGATGAACTAGATATCATAGGACGCAACACAGAATGTGGCAAAGAAGCAGAAAAACGTTTTGAAGCTCTCAGGGCTACTTCTGCTGAACATGTTAATGGAGGACTAAAGGAATCTGAAAAATTCCCTGATGAGTTGATATTATTGCTACAAGATCAGTGCACTAATTTATTTTCACCCTTTGGAGCAGCAGACCAAGACCCTTTCCCCAGGATTGGTGTAATTAGTAATTGGGTACGTGTTGAAGAGCGGGACTGTTGCAATGACTGCTACCTTGCATTGGAACATGGGCGTCAGTTCATGGATAACATGTCAGGAGGAAAAGTTGATGAAGCACTTGTGAAAAGTTCATGCTTACACCCCTGGTCCAAAAGAAATGGTAAGCATCCTAATGGAATAATTTTTCTGTTGATCTTCCTTTAGTTGTAAGACTGCTTTTCTTTCTTAGGAAAAAGTGTTAAAGGCAGTTTTCCATGTAGCTAACAGAGACATTGAAATTTGGACTTAAATTTCCTCTAAGAATGACATTTTTAGAGGGAGAATTCCCTAGCAGTTTAGTTTAATTTCACCAATATAAGTATGGTTATTGTAAATCTGTAATTAGCGTACTTATATAGGAGTATAAAAGGCACTTTGCAGATGTTAATTAGCAGAAAATTGCTAGTTGTCTGCTTTATTCAACATTCTTTCACTCATTAAATATTTACTGAGCACCTGATATGTGTGCCACACAGTGTTCCTTTATAAAGTACAGCATTAAGTAAAGCAAACATAATTCCTGCCCTTTTTGAGCCTATAATTTATGAGAGAAGACATAAGAAAAAAGTAATTATATAATGTTAGATAGTAACAATTGCTTTGAAGAAAAAGGTGAAAGAAGTGGAAAAAAGAGTATACTATTTTAGATGTATGGTTAGAGAGGGTATTATGGAGGCACTTGAGCAAAAAACTGCAGAAAGTGGGAAAATGGAGCTATGTGGCTAACCAAGGGAAGAGTGTTTCAGACAGTGCAGAGACCCTGAGGGAGTAGTGTGGTTAATGTGTTTGAGGAACCGTTAAGAAGACACTGTTGCTGGAATGAACTGAGTCATGGGAGATTGGTCAGACATGGTATCTGAGAGCTGGCCAAACACCAAATGTAGGGATGTTAAGGACCATGCAAGACTTTTACTGTTTATTCTAAGACTGATGGGAAGCTATCAGTTGTTTTTTTTTTTTAAAGATTTTATTTATTTATTTGACAGACCAAGATTACAAGTAGGCAAGAGAGGCAGGCAGGGAGAGAGAGGAGGAAGCAGGCTCTCCGAGGAGTAGAGAACCCGATGTGGGGCTCGATCCCAGGACCCTGGGATCATGACCTGAGCCGAAAGCAGAGGCTTTACACAGAGCCACCCAGGCGCCCGGGAAGCTATCAGTTTTGAACAAAGTTTTGAAACATCTGTTTTGAACAAAGAAATAATATGGTCGTTTTATGTTAATTTTTTAAAAGATCACTCTGGCTGTTCTGTTGTGGATGGTGAAGGGAAGAATAGAAGCTGATAGAGTAGTTAGGAGGCAATTGCAGTAGTCCAGGTGAAAGATGATGGTCATTTAGAGAAGATTGGAAGCAATAGAGATATGAGTAGTGGGTTCTAGGTATTTTTGGGAAATAGAACCTACAGGATTCATATAAGAAAAGATGAGGCATCACAAGTAGCTTGAGCTTGAATTGATGGTTCCATTTATAAAAGAGGGAAACTTTGGGGAAGGAGGTCAAGTACGCAATTAGAGGTAACAGTTTTAAATTCAGAGGAGTGGTTGGGGTTGTAGAATAAAATTTTCTTGTGTAAGTTATCAGTATTAAAATCTATGGAGCTGGATTAAACAACCAAAAGAGTGACTAGAGAGAATTCTAAGGATGGAACTGATGTTTAGAGGTGGAGAAGAAAGGGAGGATCTAGGATAGGAAAACAAGGAGGTGGGAGGAAAACCAAGAGAGTATGGTGTCCTGGAAGACAAGTATAGAAATTGTTTGAAGGAGAGAATGGTCTCAGTGTCAAATAATGTTAGACAGATACAATGTCAGATACTTGTATAGAGTTCTGAAGATCTAATGTGTTAATCCATATTAAGTGCTTAGTGCAGTGTTTGGAACATAGTACTGAACTACTATAAGCTGCTGTTATTACTAAAATAATCGATTAGATATTTTTCTTTCAGGCACAACCAACCTAACACTTTTTAAAAGATGTCTCAGTATACGACTAACTTTTCTAACTTTTGGTTATTATACAGAAAAGTAGCCTCCTTCAAAATGTGGTTTTGGGTAGGGATCTTTTCTAAGGTGATATGTTCCATATAATAACTTTTCGTTGGTCCATGTGACATTCGCTAATTCGGTAATTTTTTTGACACATACGTGATTGGTATTCTAGGTGATATGAAGATACCTGACCCTTAAATTGCTTATGCAGTACTCAGAGAACCGAAACTATAGTGCAGGGTTGAAAGAAGTAAAAACACCCTAAATACCCATTGATGGGAGAATGGATAAGTGATTTTGATAGTACAGATAGAATGTTGCATAGTTCTAGACATAAATAAAACTATATAGAACAAACAGGTGAATCGTAATATTGAGAGGAAGGAGAGTGGAAACAAGTCCTAGAAGATTATATATGGCAAGTTACCTTTTTGTAAAGTTTTAAAACAAGCAAAACTAAATATTTTTTAGATGCACATAAAATTCAGGGCAGTGGTTAATTTTTAAAAGCTGAGGAGGGTTAGGATAGGGAGAAGCACTAATATTGTTGTGGTGGGTGTTCTAGTTCTTGGGCTGTGAGATCATAGTTGTTCGTAATATTATTAAAGATAATTTGTGATGTGGGAGGGCAGTACATGGACCAATGGTTAATATTTTGCTCATGACATAGTTTGATGATTCATGGAACTTCTTATACTCAAAGACCAAGTTAAAAAAGAAAACGGTATAAATAAATGCCATAGATGTTCAAAAAAAGGGCAGGATTGTTTTCAGCCATAGGTAGTAGCTAAGAACATGTGCTGCGGAGGCAGATGGCTTGAGTTTGAAATATGGCTTTATCACTATATACTATGGCATTGGGCAAGTTACTTAATCTCTCTGCGTCTCAATTTTCTTCAATTGTGTCAGTAATAATATTTACCCCAGAGAGTGTTGAAGCGATCAGTGTTCAGTGTAACAGAGAGAGTGGTGCCTGGCACAAAGTAAGAACTCAAATATTAGCAAGTTGGTAATAGTAAGAGCAGAAGCAATTGCATTAGTGGTACTCTTTTTCTATTAATTGTTTTTAAGAACCAACTCATCTTGAAAGTTTTCATCACAAGAAAAATAGTATGTAACTATGTACGGTGATGGATGTTGACTGGACTTAGTGTGGTCATCATTTTGCAATATATACAAATACGGAATCATTGTGCACCTGAAACTAATGTTATGCTGATTTTACCTTGATAAAAAATGAACCAACTTATGCTAGTTTACCTCAAAAAAAAAGGACCAACTTCTCTGCCAAATAGAAGAGATTGAGCTTCAGCATTTTCTGTGTAACAGTAAACACTGATGTAAACAGGAAACTCTACAGCCATAAGGATAAATTTCATCCTAACAACTTGTATTAAAATAATTCAAAACAGGGTGCCTGGGTGGGCTCAGTTGGTTAAGCAACTGCCTTTAGCTCAGGTCACCATCCCGGAGTCCTGGGATCAAGTCCCACATCTGGCTCCCTGCTCAGCGGGTAGCCTGCTTCGCCGTGCTCCTGTCCTCTCTCACTATCTTCTGTCTCGCTCTCTCCAATAAGGAAATTAAATCTTTAAAAAAAAAAAAAATTCAAGGGGCACCTGGGTGGCTTATTGGGTTAAAGCATCTGTCTTTGGCTCAGGTCATGATCTCAGGGTCCTGGGATTGAGCCCCGTGTCGGGCTCTCTGCTCGGCTGGGAGCCTGCTTCCTCCTCTCTCTGCCTACTCCTGATCTCTCTGTCAAATAAATAAATAAAATCTTAAAAAAAAAAAAGATTTTATTTATTTATTTGTTTGAGAGAGAGTGAGAGAAAGAGCATGAGAGGGGAAAGAAAGGGTCAGCGGGGAGAAGCAGACTCCCTGCTGAGCAGGCAGCCCAATGCGGGACTCAGTCCTAGGATTCCAGGATCATGACCTGAGCTCAAGTCAGTTGCTTAACCATCTGAGCCACCAAGGTGCCCAGTATGGCAGTTTCTTAAAAGGAGACAACAATGAAGTTTGCCACATTGATTCTTTCATGAATAATTTCTCTGTAGTATGAGGTGCTGTTTGATAGCATTTTACCCACAGTGGAGCTTCTTTCAAAATTGGAGTCAATTCTTTCAAACTCTCCTTCTGCTTTATCAACTAAGTTTATAGATATTCTGAATCTTTTGTTGTCATTTCAGCAATTCACAGTGTCTTCACTGGAAGTAGATTTCATCTCAGGAATAAGAAGCAACTTACCATCCATTAAAGTTTTATCATGAGATTGAAACAATTCAGTCACATCTATTCCAATTCTAGTTCTTTCACTATTTCTACCACATTTCCACTGAAATCTTGAATCCCTCAAAATCATCCTTGAGGGTTATAATCTGCTCCTTCCAAATTTCTGTTACTATTGATATTTTGACCTCTTCCCATGAATCACAAATATTCCTAAATGGCATCTAGACTAGTGAATCACTTCCAGAAGCTTTTCAATTTACTTTGCCCAAATCCATCACAGGAATCACTATCTATGGCAGCTACAGCATTATGAAATGTATTTCTTAAATAGTAAGACTTAAAAGTTGAAATTGCTCCTTGATCCATGGGATGCAGAATGGGTTAGCAGGTATGAAAACAACATTAATGTCATTGTTCATCATCAGAGCTCTGGGATGACCAGTGAGCGGTCATATTTTGAGGAGATTGGTCACATTTAGGGTGGTATGGCCATTGACTGAGCATATTTTGAAAGGAATTTTTTTCTGAGCAGTAAATCCCAGCAGACTTAAAATATTCAGTAAATCATGTTGTAAACAGATGTGCTGTCATCTAGGCTTTGCTGTTCCATTTATAGAGCAGGGGCAGAGTAGATTTAGCATAATTCTTAAGGGCCTTAGGATTTTCAAAATGGTAAATGAGCATTGGCTTCAACATAATGTCGCCAGGTGCATTAGTCCCTAACAAGAGACATAACATGTCCTTTGAAGCTTTGGAGCTACGCATGAACTTCTCTTTAGCTGTGAAAACCCCTGGATGATATCTTTTTTCAATAGAACGTTGTTTCATTTCCAATGAAAAGTCTCTTATTTAGTGTGGGTATCTTCATTAATGATCTTAGCTTAATCTTCTGGATAACTTGCTGCAGCTTCTACATCAACACTTATTGCTTCACTTTGCACTTTGATTTTACGGAGATGTCTTCTTTGCCTAAACATCATGAACCAGCCTCTGCTAACTTCAGATTTTTCTTCGCAGTTTCCTTACTTGTTTTAGCCCTCACAGAATTGAAAAAAGGTCTTGCTTTGGATTAGGTTTTGTTAAGAAAATGTTCCGTTCTGTCCAGACCATTAAAACTTTCTCCCTATCAGCAGACAGGCTGTTTAATTTTTCTTATCATTCATGTGTTCACTGGAGTTACACTTCTAATTTTCTTTGAGAACCTATCTTTTGCATTCACAACTTGACTATTTGGTATAAGGGGCCAAGCTTTCAGCCTGTGTGAGCTTTTAACATACCTTCCTCACTAAGCTTTAATTACTTTTAGCTTTTGATCTAAAATACAACTCTTTATTCACTTGAACACTTAGAGACCCCAGCAAGGTTTTTATTTGGCCTAATTTCAATATTGTTGTGTCTCGAGGAATAAAGAGGCCCAAGGAGAGGGAGAGAAACATGGGGAATAGCCAGTTATGGAGCAGTCAGAACACACACAGAACAACATTTATTAAGTATGCCATCTTATATGAACATGGTTCGTGATGTTCCCCAAAATTTATAGTAGTGACATCAAAGATCACTAATGGTCACAGATCACCATAACAAATATAATAATAATGAGGAACTTTGAAATACTGAATTACTAAAATGTTACACAGCGATATTAGAAAAATGTTACTAATGGACCTGCTTATTGCAGGGTTGCCACAAACTATCAGCCTGTTTAAAAAAAAAAAAAGCAGTATTTTTGAAACAGAATAAAGCAAGGTATGCCTGTATTCACAGAGTTGTGTAGTCATCACCACAGTCAATTTTAGAGCATTTTCATCACCATGAAAAGAAACACCATGCCTCTTAGAGGTCACTTCCTGTTCCTTCCAAACCCTCCCTCTCAATGCTAGTCAACTACATTCTCTCCATATAGATTTTTTTTTAACATTTCACATTAATAGAATCATACACCATATGGTCTTTTATGATTGGTTTCTTTTAGTTAGCATTCTCAAAGTTCATCCATGTAGCATGCATTAGTACTTAATTGCTTTTTATTGGCAAATAATAATCTATTGTATTGAGTATACCACACTTTATTCATTCATCTGTTGATGGACATTTCAGTTGTTTCTTCATTTTGGCTGTTATGAATAATGCTGGTGTGCATTTGTGTACAAGTTTTCATGTGAACATATATTTTCATTACTTGTGGGTGGACTTGGTGGGCTATAGAACTCTGTTTTACCTTTTGAGGAATTGCCATACTGTTTTTGAAAGCAGGTGTACCATTTTATATTCCCACCAGCCATGTGTGAGGGTTCTGCTTTCTCCACATCTTCATTAACACTTGTCCTATTGTCTTTTTGATTATAGTCATGATAGTGAGTATGAAGTCTCCTCTCATTGTGGTTGATTTGCATTTCCCTAATGGCTTTTCATGTGCTTATTGTCCATTTGTATATCTTTGGAGAAATGTCTTTTGAGAACCTTTGTCCCATTTTTTTAATTAGACTTTTTTGTTTTCATCATTGAGTTGTAGGTATGATTTGCAAATATTTTCTCCTATTCTCTGGGTTATCTTTTCACTTTCTTGATGGTATCCTTTGAAGCAGAAAAGTTTTTTTATTTTAATGAAGTTAAAAACTTGTTGCTTGTGCTTTTGGTGTCATATCTTAAAAGGCTTTTCCTGGGGCGCCTGGGTGGCTCAGTGGGTTAAGGCCTCTGCCTTTGGCTTGGGTCGTGGTCTCAGGGTCCTGGGATCGGGCCCCACAACGGGCTCTCTGTTCGGTGGGGGGCCTGCTTCCTCCTCTCTCTCTGCCTCTCTGCCTGTGATCTCTGTCAAATAAATAAATAAATAAATAAATAAATAAAAGGCTTTTCCTAACCCTAAGGAAGTCATGAATATTTACTCCTGTGTTTTTTCTAGGAGTTTTATAGTTATAGCACTATTTAGGTGTATAATCCATTCTAAATTAACTTTTGTATTAGGTGTAAGAAAGGGGTCCAGCTTTATTCTTCTGCATGTGGATATCCAGCTGTCTTAGAACTATTTGTTAAAAAAATTATCTTTCCTCATTAAATTGTCTTGACAATTTAATTTTGTCAAAAATTAATTGACTATACATGATCCCAGTGTCCTGGGATCGAGTCCCACATCGGGCTCCTTGCTCGGCAGGGAGCCTGCTTCTCTCTCTGCCTCTGCCTGCCACTCTGCCTGTGCTCGCTCGCTCTCTCTCCCTCTCTGACAAATAAATAAATTTTTAAAAAATTAAAAAAAATTAATTGACTATAAGTGCGAGATTTCTGGATGTTCAGTTCTGTTCTACTGATCTGTGTGTCTGTGCTTCATGATGATTACTTTTAAAAATATTTGCAACCTTTTAATCATTGGTTCCCACCCAGTTTTCAGCTTCATAGAGACATAGCACCTGTTGCTGTATACAGTTATAATTCTTTTCCATGTCAGTCTCCCCCACAAGATAATAAGATCCTGGTAGCTCTGCATATATGTCCTTAAAAAGTTCCCATGTGATTATGATAAATAACCTTACCCAACAGCAACTTTTTCTGAACTTCGTTTTATGTGAATATTCAGATATGAATACACATAATTGTATATTTTTTTAAGATTTTCTTTATTTATTTGACCAAGATCACAAGTTGATGGAGAGGTAGGCAGAGAGAGCAAGAGGAGGAAGCAGGCTACCCACTGATCAGAGAACCCGATATGGGACTTGATCCCAGGACTCGGATTATGACTTGAGCCGAAGGCAGAGGGTTTAACCCACTGAGCCACCCAGGCGCCCCCCACATAATTGTATTTTATACTATTTGTGTAAAATATCTTCTACAGATAGTTTTATAACTTGCTTTGATTTACCAGTCCATTTCAGATAGCTCTGTTAACTTAGTGACTACATACTCTGTTATGTATGAGGTAGGTTGCTTTTTTTTAAAGAGGGAGAGTGGGGGAGGGGCAGGAGGAGAGGGGGTGGAATTTTTTTTTAAAGATTTTATTTATATTGGGGCGCCTGGGTGGCTCAGTGGGTTAAAGCCTCTGCCTTCGGCTCAGGTCATGATCCCAGGGTCCTGGGATCGAGCCCTGCATTGGGCTCTCTGCTCAGCGGGGAGCCTGCTTCCCTTCCTCTCTCTTTGCCTGCCTGCCTCTTTGCCTACTTGTGATCTCTGTCAATAAATAAATAAAATCTTAAAAAAAAAAAGATTTTATTTATTTCTTGAGAGAGAGAGAGAGAGAGAAGAGGCAGAGGGAGAAGGATGGAGCCCACTGTGGGGCTCCATCCCAGGGATACAAGATCATGACCTAAGCTGAAGGCAGGCACTTAACCAGCTGAGCCACCCAGGTGCCTGGGAAAGAGGGAATCTTAAGCAGGCTCTACCCCCCAGTGCAGAACCCAATGTGGGGCTTGATCTCAGAGCCCTGAGATCATGACCTGCACTGAAATCAAGAGTAGGATCTCAAAGCAACTGAGCCATGCAGGTGACCAACCCTATAGTATTACATTATTTAAATGTAATAGTGACTAAGCAGTATAGCTAAATTAAATTACTTAAAATTCTGTACACTATTTAGATCTAAGGAATGAAAGGGAGAAATAATAAATTAGGCGGTAATAATAATGAATTAAAGTTGAGTGATTTAGGGCCATCTGGGTGGTGTAGTCAGTTAAGTGTTCGCCTTTGGCTCAGGTCATGATCCCAAGGTCCTGGGATTGAGCCCCTCGGTCAGATTCCCTGCTCAGCAGGGGAGTCTGCTTCTCCCTCTCCCTCTCCTGGTGTGTTCTCTCTCTCTCTCTTTTGCTCAGTCTCTCAAATTAATAAATAAAATCTTTTTTTTAAAAAATTGAATGATTTGGGGCACCTGGGTGGCTCAGTGGCTTAAAGCCTCTGCCTTCAGCTTGGGTCATGATCCCAGGGTCCTGGGATCGAGACCCGCATCGGGCTCTCTGCTCGGCAGGAAGCCTGCTTCCTCCTCTCTGCCTGCCTCTCTGCCTGCTTGTGATCTTTCTCTGTCAAATAAATAAAATCTTAAAAAAAATTGAATGATTTAAGGTACAAGTGCTCAAACATGTTTAATGGTACAACTGAATGTACTGGGAGCACGGATTAATTATATCAGTAACATATAGTGATTTTTTTTCTTTTTTAAAGCCATTTGACATTTAGGAGTAGCATCTTTCATACCCATTCTGAAAGTTGGTCAGAAATGCAGGTCATAGTAATATAATCTATAAATCTAGGTTTATAAAGTGTCTGTGGATATTATAACACCTTTTATAGTGTGAGCAAGTTTATGTTATGTACAAGTACTATATTTCAGAATTGTTACAGTCTATTTTTCCCAAATTAAACCTTAATCAGTAATTAAAAACCAGTCTTACCTATCCGATCATTTTACCATAGTGGTGGTTAATAAGGTGCAGTTTATAACTCACTTAAATGTGAGGTAGAGTTCTTTCTGGGAAAATACCTACAAGCACCAAAAACAACGATAACAAATGCAAAAAAAGGAACAAATTTATTTGATTAATTTAATTGGTTATTGAGGTAATGAGTGACATTTTCATGGAGAGGAGTTATAGTAACTTTTTTATTATGTCTGTTCTAGGTAAGTATCTAAAGGAACCATTTCTACAGATCATTTGAAATTGAACCTAATACAGTTCTCTGCACAGGCAGTTGCTTAATCTTGATGACTGAAGTTGAACTTTGATATATTTTGTTATAAATTTTATTTCTTTGTGTTGGCAATAGCAATTCTTACCTTTTTTTTAAATGGTTGTAGATGTGAGTATGCAGTGCTCGCAGGATATACTTCGAATGCTCCTATCTCTTCAGCCAGTTCTTCAGGATGCTATTCAGAAAAAAAGAACAGTAAGGCCTTGGGGAGTTCAAGGTCCTCTCACTTGGCAACAGTTTCATAAAATGGCTGGCCGAGGCTCTTATGGTAAGTAATTTATTGTAAGTGTATTGACTGATTTTATATTAGCCCTTCATTTTTGTGCCCAACTTGGAATAAGCAAATTTGTCTTCCTTAAATATTTTTGTGGCATATGCTTGACTTAAGGCCAGTGTGGTCAGTCTTAGCCTTCATTACTTGAACATTTCCAACATTCAACTTACTAGGTTCTCTAGCCTCTCTTTAGACAGAACAGCTTCACTTAGATCTATTTTTACAGATTAGATTGACGAGTAAGATTTTAATTGAAGAAAGAATCATCCCGCCAAAATTTTTTAAATGAATGAACACTACTTTCATTGTAAATTACCATTTTACAAAGTTGAATGAAGAATGGGGCAAAAAGAAGCGGATAATACTAGTGATGAAAGACCCCAAGTTCTTCATTTTAAAAAAAAAAAGTTTGCTGGTTTTAAGAGTAGCAAAGGAATACTCTAAATATGGTACACAGTAGAAGGGCGCTTGGCTGGTTCAGCCGCTAGAGCATATGGCTCTTGATCTCAGGGTTGTGAGTTTAAGCTCCATATTGGGTATAGAGATTACTTAAATAAGAAAATTTTAAAATATAGGTATATGGTACACAGATTTATGGTCATCAGTCCAGGCAAGGAACATTCAGAATACTTGAACTATCTGTTGAAGATTGTCTCTGAAAGGTGGGAGCTTTTAAAAATATATTTGGGAGGTGCTTGGGTGGCTCAGTCAGTTAAGCATCTGCCTTCAGGTCATGTCATGATTCCAGGGTTCTCAGATTGAGCCCTGCGATTGGGCTGCTTGTTCAGCAGGGAACTGTTTCTCTCTCTCCCTCTGCCACTCTGCTTGTGCTCCCTCTCTCGCTCTCCCTCTTTCCCCAAAAAACAAAACAAAACCATATATATATATATATATATATATATATATATATATATGGAATAATAGGTTTGGTGTTTTTTTTTTTAAGATTTTGTTTATTTATTTGACAGACAGAGATCACAAGTAGGCAGAGAGAGGAGGAAGCAGGCTCCCTGCTGAGCAGAGAGCCCGATGCGGGGCTCGATCCCAGTACCCCAGGATCATGACCTGAGCCAAAGGCAGAGGCTTTAACCCACTGAGCCACCCAGGCGCCCCACTAGTTTTTTTTAAATAATAGTTTTTAACATTGAAATCTTTGACTTTCATGCATGGTTTTAGAATGCATTATGTACAGAAGTAGTAGATTTGCTCTTATTTTCATTTTCCTCCTTATTAACGCCTAAATAATGATCATCAAAAGCTTGACATTTAGTGAAAAATGCAGGTTAATTATATTTTTACATTCTTTTAAAAACCAAATAGTGTACACACACACATGCGTGCACATACACAGTTCTGCACTTACTGACCAGTACATACAGAGCTTTCTTTCTTTATTTTTAATGGGTTCATGTATTGCATTTTCTTTACATGTGTTATTATTTTACCAGTCGACTGTTTATGGACATACATATTGTTTCTGTCATTGCCATCACAACTGTTTTTCTGTAATGTACAAGTTTCTGGCTTAAAGATTGTGTATTTTGTTGTTGTTTAATGTTGCCAAATTACTCTCTATATACCAATTTAAACTCCCTCCAGCAAAATGCCTGTTCTGCAAACCCTCGCTGAGTAGATGGGTGAAAATGGTGGTTTTATTATAGCTTGAGAAATAACATAGTACAGACTCTAAGAGTAGGTTTCCTGGTCTCTAATCCCATGTCTATCATTTTTTGTGTGATTCTGGACAAGTTGCTTAACTTCTTCATTATAGTTTTCTAAAATGAGGTTAATATTAGTATCTGCCTTATATGGTTTTGTGAGGGTTAAATGAGTTAATATGTGTAAAGTTAGCATGTGTAAAGATCTTTCAACAGTATCTAGCACATAGTAAATGTTATAATTTTTCACCATTAATTATTTTAAATTGCTTTCTCTTAATGAGATTGAGCAGTTTTTTATGTGTAAGGTATTTCTATTTCTGTAAATTTAGTTCATATCCTTTACCCATTTTTCTGTTAGGTTGCTGATCATTTTCTTAGGGATTTATATGTTCCCTTTATATGGTAAGGAATTTAACCTTTTGTCATATGCATTACAAATCTTTTTTCCAATTTGTTGTTAATCATTTGGCTCTTTTATAATGTTCTTTTATGCCAAATTTTAAAATTTATTTAGTCAGATTGATCAGCTTTTAGATGGACAGGTTTTATGTTATGCATAGAAAGGCTTTCCCCAGTCCAAATTTATAAAAAATAAAATATAACTCCCCTCCCATGTTTTCTATTGTACTTCTTTCATCTGAATTAATTTTTCTTAAAATTAAATGATGGTATAGGTCATATGATTCCTAAAGACCATTTAGCAAATTCCTAACTGGAAAAGTCTCGGACATTGATTGGCTTTAGATATTTTTGTCTTTAATCAAATATTTTTGCTAATGATTTCAATAACTTTGACATTTAAATAAAAGGAAGACATGTGACTGCTTTAAAATATTTTCTTAAAATATGTTTTTCTTATTTAGGAACTGATGAATCCCCAGAACCACTGCCAATCCCTACGTTTTTGTTGGGTTATGATTATGATTTTCTGGTGCTTTCTCCATTTGCGCTCCCTTATTGGGAGAGACTTATGCTGGAACCCTATGGATCTCAAAGAGATATAGCCTATGTTGTATTATGTCCAGAAAATGAAGCCTTGTTAAATGGAGCCAAAAGCTTTTTTAGAGACCTCACTGCAATATATGAGGTAGGTGTTTAAAAAGAGGTAGCATTCTGGAGGGGGGAGTCTGCTTCTCCCTCTTCCTCTGCCCCTCCTGCTGTCTCTTGAGCACAGGCGTATGCTCTTGCTCTCTCTTAAAAAAAAAAAAAAAAAAGAGGTAGCATTTTAAAACCATAATTTGTATATTTATATACACATACTGGGCAGTTCAGTTGATGGGGCTAGAGTGATAATGATGTGAAACTAGTCATGTAGTTCTCATATGCTAGCCAGTTATATTCTTTACAGCATTTGACCTGGACTGTTTGTTAGATGGGTGTGCTTTGGTTACTGTAGAAATTGCTGTATTGGGGAAAAACTATTGAAGACATATATATGTCATTTCAGATTATCTTTTTTTTTTTTAAATTTAAATAAAGGGTTGCATTATTAAGTAGCCAGGAAAGAAATTACATTTATAAAAATTCTGGACGTGATTCTCTAGGACCTCAGGTGCTGACACTAGGCCTCACTTTCCTAAAGTAAAGCTGTGCTTGAGTTCTCTATGAGCTATATCATTTCTGAAATTCTAGACTGATCTTTTAAATTCTTAGCTGATGTTATAATTCTGATGTATCCATCACTGAGTGCAGTGATTACAAATTTTAAGTGCTTCAGGACATAAAGTCTTAACTTCATTATATTTTCCTTTCCCCATAAATGCTTAGAAATCCAGTTTTTAAAATTTAATTTCTTCTACAGTCTGAGTTGTTAGTTTGGGCTGGTTTAACTCCTTATAAATATTCTACTTAATTACAAGGTATCTGCCCTGTAGATTTGGGAAATAAATATTTCCTAAAGAGTGTTACTTGGAACTACTAGTTCTGCAAAATCTTTCCAGAAAAAAGTTCCATAATTAAACAGGCTTGGGAAAACATGTCTTACATTACTAAGAGACTGGCTATTCATACTGGATTATTAAAGCCTTTGAAAGTTTTTGTTGTTGTTGTTGTTGTTCCTTTTTTTTAAAGCCTTTGAAAGTCTTAACATTAAGGAAATCTCTGTCTAAGGGTGCCTAGCCGTCTCAGTTGGTGGAACTTGTGACTCTTGATCTCAGGGTTGTGAGGTCAAGCCCCACCTTGGGTGTGGAGCCTACTTTAAAAAAAAAAAAAATCCTCTGTCTAAATTTTCTTGATTTAGTATTACAAACTTATTTGATATTGGGGTTCTTATAATTAACATCAGTGGCCCACAAAATTAGAGAGTGAGCTGACAAATACATAGAATATTCATAGAACAATTTTTATTTTGATTTGACTTGGATATATGTGCATTTTTTTGCTCAGATCTGAATTCTGTTAAGTTTTCATTGTTCATACCACATGGTCCTTGTGCCATTATTATTTAGGTGTTGTATTTCATTGGAGATAGTTTAATTTTGAAAAAAAAATTAATGGATTTCTAATGTAAAAAAGAAAAAGACGAACCATTTCACGTGATATTTTTATCTCAAATGTTAATTATAAATTGTAAGGCTTAGTTTAAGTAGCTTAAATGCCTGGGGCACCTGTCTGACTTGGTAGAGCATGCGACTCTTGATCTTGGGGTTGTGAGTTCAAGTCCCATATTGGGTATAGAGATTACTTAGAAATATAGCTTTTAAAAAGTAAATAACTTAAATGCTTTATTTTATAATGCATATTCAGATACTATAATAAATTCATTAATTCTGCTTTCTGTATGTATATCTGTAGTCCTGTCGATTAGGTCAACACAGACCTATTTCTCGACTGTTGACGGATGGAATCATGAGAGTTGGATCTACTGCATCAAAGAAACTATCAGAAAAGTTGGTAGCAGAATGGTTTTCTCAGGCAGCTGATGGTAACAATGAAGCATTTTCTAAACTCAAGCTTTATGCACAAGTCTGCAGATACGACCTAGGTATTGAATTTGTATTTTTTTAATAAAACCAGTGGTCGCAAAATATGGCCCAGTGTATCTGCTGTTTTTGTAAATAAAATTTTATTGGAACCCAGCCCTGCTCACTTATTTACATATTCTCTGTGCCTGCTTTTGTGCTATAAGATCAGAGCTGAATAGTTGAGGCAGACGGTGTAACCCATAAAACCTAAAATATTTACTGTCTGACGATTGACAGGAAAAGTATGCTGATCCTAAAATAGGGATCCCATCAGGCAAGAAGAAATTGTGGGTATAAACAATTATACTTCTGTAGGATCTGATGAATTTGTGTTTTAATTAAGCTTATTAATATTAAAATTTTTGATTTCTTAATGGTTTAGAGATGAAATAACTTGTAGAACTTCTGCAACATTAAGAAACAGTTCTTTGTTGGAACTAAGAAAATGACAACTATTTAAGACTTGCTTTTAATACCCTTGAATTAACATTGAATTAAATATTGACGGACTTTAGTAGACTTAATCCAAAGAAACACAGAACCAAAATATTGACCCTCCTTAGGCATCTCTATAATATGAACCCCATGATAACATTTTTCATTTTATATCTAGTTAGCTCTCAGTTTAGGCAATATTTATTCAACTTGTGATTTAGGAACCTTTGAATTTTGATAAAAATTTGCTAGATATTATTTTCATTCAATTAATTATGTCTAGTAAATATAATTTTGTTTTACTTTCATGGGACCTGTTTATTTTGTATGAAAATGCTGTTTACTTTTTCAGTTCCATTTAAAATTTGTTTCTTCAGTTTCTGGGCAGAATAAGCTTGTATCTGCTACATTGTTAGCATGCAGCTAAGGGAGGGTAATTACCAAAAGCATTAACTAGATTATTATTCATATAGTAGAATAAAAAAAGAACCAATCTTAATAAAGAATTAAATATCCTGCCTGTTTTTGTTATCTTTAGGTCCTTATCTTGCTTCCCAGCCTTTGGACAGCTCTCTACTTTCCCAACCAAATTTAGTTGCCCCTACAAGTCAGTCTTTGATTACTCCACCTCAGATGACAAGTACTGGAAATGCTAATACTCCGTCTGCCACCCTAGCATCTGCAGCAAGCAGTACTATGACAATGACATCAGGTGTTACCATGTCTTCTTCAGTTGCCACAGCTAATTCAACTTTGACCACAACTTCAACTTCATCTTCATCATCCTCCAACTTGAATAGTGGAGTATCATCAAATAAACTACCTTCATTTCCACCCTTTGGCAGTATAAACAGTAGTGCTACAGGATCCATGTCTACACAAGCAAGTACAGTTCAGAATGGCCAGCTAGGAGGGCAACAGTCATCAGCTCTACAAACAGCTGGGATTTCTGGAGAATCATCTTCACTTCCCACTCAGCCTCATCCTGATGTGTCTGAAAGGTACCTTTGAATATACTATTCTTTGCAGAAATGTAAATATATTATGCTTCTTTCTGTCTGAGGTAATCCTTGTGAATGAACATGGAGAGTTTTATGATCTTATCCTTGAAAAATTTTAGTTTTTGTTTTATAATTAATTATTTTAGTTTTTGTAATGTTGATTATTTTATCTTTATAATGTACTCTTCATAAAGTCTTTAGCATAGAATCCTAAAATCTCATTGTGGTTATTAAGACCTTGGAAACCATTTAGTTCAACTATACTGTGATGTTTGAATATGTTCTGTGACATGATTGTTAAGTAAATTTTCCTTTGCAAATCACTACCTGGATTTAGAAGTCACTACTGAACCAGTCTGTTCAGAGCTTATTAAGAACCATACAGAGATTTGAATCTCAGCTCTGTTATTTACTGGCTATGTGACTTTAGGAAACTTGTCTGACTTTCTGAGCATGTTATCTGTAAAATGGGAGCAGTAGGACATTAATGTACACTAAGTGCTCTATAGAGTGTTTTCAAACATGTGTGATGATTGCGGCTCTTTATTCCTTTTATGATGAAGGTATTGAGTGAGCTTCCTTTTTGATTTATAGGTTAGGTTAACATGAGCTTGGTAATATCTTTCAGCTACCCAGATGCATTAGATTTGGAGTTTAAAAAAAATGATATCACCATCCAGGAATGAAGCTTGTGCATTATTAAAGTTATGAAGTGTGAAATGAATATGTATAGGCTATTAATGTAATAGAACATTGACTAAGTCTAAAAACCTGGTTTCTTTCTGGTCTAGCTCTGCCTTGTGATTTAGCAGCTGAGTTAACCTATCTTTGTCTCAGTTTTATCACTTAAGCACTAAGCTTTGTAGTGTTTCTGGATATTCTGTGGTTTTAGAAATTCTATCCCCCTTTTTAATACAAGCCCTCTTAACGTAAGGGTATTTATATACCATGAAATTGTGTGTACAATGTTTACTATTCTATTTGGAGAGAAAGAGATGTCCCCAATTTTTAGAGAAGGTCTCTGACACCCCCACCAGAAAAAGAGGGGAGGTTATTAAGAACCTGCTTTTTGATTACCTCAGAAAGTAATGGTACAACTTTTTTCCTAACTGTATATTTCTACCTTAAATTTTAGCACAATGGATCGGGATAAAGTGGGTATCCCCACAGATGGTGATTCACATGCAATCACTTATCCACCTGCAATTGTTGTTTATATAATTGATCCTTTTACCTATGAAAATAAAGATGAGAGCACTAATTCTTCTAATGTATGGACTTTGGGGCTACTTCGATGCTTTCTGGAAATGGTCCAGACTCTTCCTCCTCATATTAAAAATACTGTTTCTGTACAGGTAAGAATGATCACTTTTGCAAGTTAAATTTATATAAAACAGTTTGATATAGACAGAAGTTTCAGAAATACGATTTAGTACCAAAGTTGTTGTTTTTTTTTTAAAGCCAGGTTCTGTTATATTTCACTTTAAGAGATATTATAATAGAATCTTTAGGGATTTTATAAAAGATAAACATAGGGGTGCCTAGGTGGCTCAGTCATTAAGCGTCTGCTTTTGGCTCAGGCCATGATCCCAGGGTCCTGGAATCAAACACCACATTGGGCTCCCTGCTTCTCCCTCTCCCACCGCCCCCTGCTTGTGTTCCCTCTTTCCTCTCTCAGTCTGTCTCTCTGTCAAATAAATAAATAAAATCTTAAAAAAAAAACAACAACAATCAGACCACAATAATAATGGAGAATAAAAAGATTGCATTTAAGTGCATTAAATATTTCTCTTGTGTTATTTTTATAAACCAGTGTTTAAATTCATAAGCTTAAATAGAAGACCAGAGCATGGATCTATATAAACTAGAGTTCTAAATAAGATAGATTGCAAGTAAAAGTAGAAATTAATAATATTAGGGTGCTAGGGTGGGTCAGTTGGTTAAGTTTGTGACTCTTGATCTTAGCTCATGTCTTGATTTCAGGGTCATGAGTTCAAGCCCTGCATTGGGCTCTGGGCTGGGAAGCTCAGTTGGTTAAGTGCCTTATTCTTGATTGCAAGAGTTCAGATTATGATCTCAGGATCCTGGGATTGAGTTCCTTGTTGGGCTCTGTGCTCAGTAGGGCATCTACCCGAGGATTCTCTCTCCCTCCACCCTTCCTGCCACTCACACGTGCTCTCGTGCACTCTCAAAATAAACAGCTCTTTTTAAAAATAAAAAGAGGGACGCCTGGGTGGCTCAGTTGGTTAAGCGGCTGCCTTCGACTCAGGTCATGATCCCAGTGTTCTGGGATCGAGTCCCACATCGGGCTCCTTGCTCAGCGGGGAGCCTGCTTCTCCCTCTGCCTCTGCCTGCCACTCTGTCTGCCTGTGCTCCCTCTCTCGCTCTCTCTCTCTGACAAATAAATAAATAAAATCTTAAAAAAAAAAAAGAAAGAAAAAGAAATTAATGATATTAACTTGCTTGCAGAGATTCTGAATTATTTCTTTACAGACTCTAGTAGGAGTAATCAATGGCAATATTAAGTGCCATGTAGAAATTTTAAAAGGTTTTTCCATAAACTGTTAGTAAAATTGATTATTAAAAACCTATATAATAAGAAAATTCTTTAGAATATAGTTTTAATTACATTTAAATTTTATAGTAAATGTTTTTACAGTTTTAGACCCGTGATTCTTTTTTTATTTTTGGAAGTTTAACCTTTGTAATATTTGCCTATAATTCTTAGATTGTTCCTTGTCAGTACCTGTTGCAACCTGTGAAACACGAAGATAGACAAATCTATACCCAGCATTTAAAATCCCTGGCTTTTTCGGCCTTTACCCAGTGTCGGAGACCACTTCCAACATCAACCAATGTGAAAACATTGACTGGCTTTGGTCCAGGTTTAGCCATGGAAACTGCTCTTAAGAGTCCTGATGTAAGTATATTTTCCATGACTAGTTATTGAATGACTATACATTTTATGATTTTATACAAAACTAAGTGCAGTTCTCTGTTTCGTTCTCATTTTCCAATTATCTTGTAATTGGGTAGAGATAATATATCACATTTTCAATAAAATATTTTTTTATGATTGTATAATACCATAGTACCTTAATTTTTTATTTTACAGAGACCAGAGTGTATTCGACTTTATACACCTCCTTTTATTCTGGCTCCAGTGAAGGATAAACAGACAGAGCTAGGAGAAACATTTGGAGAAGCTGGACAGAAATACAATGTTCTTTTCGTGGGCTACTGTTTATCACATGATCAAAGATGGATTCTTGCATCTTGTACAGACCTATATGGAGAACTTTTAGAAACTTGTATCATTAACATCGATGTTCCAAATAGGTACCTCTGTTTCCTTAAGTGTATCACTGTATCATCCATTTAAAGAAATTCTCTTAACACACACACTGTTTGATTTTTAATGAATAGAACACTGTTTGGAGGGTCATGTACATTAAGTTTTGAGATTGTGGGTGCTTTTCACTTTTTGGGGTGGTGAATATATTATATAATTAGAAATAATTGTGAGATATGTTACACAGACAAAAGAGATTAAAGTCTCTAAATTCTATGTAATAAGGTTTGGGGCAATAACAGCCTAAGAAATTTTAAAGAATGGAATGAGAGAGCTCTCTTCATTTAAAAAAGAGCGTCCTCGCCTGGGTGGCTCAGTTGGTTAAGCGGCTGCCTTCGGCTCAGGTCATGATCCCAGCGTCCTGGGATCAAGTCCCACATCCGGCTCCTTGCTCGGCAGGGAGCCTGCTTCTCCCTCTGCCTCTGCCTGCCACTCTGTCTGCCTGTGCTCACTCTCTTTCTCTCCCTCTCTCTCTGACAAATAAATAAATTTTAAAAAGAGCGTCCTATAGCATTTACTTCTCTCAAGTGCCATCTGAAATACAGTCCCGAATCAATTGTGTTAACCTCCTTTACTAAAATTGTTGACTGAAAATTTTCCTTTTAAATGTTGGAATGTTTTTGGAAAATGGTGGCCTTGTTTTTAGAATTCTTCTTGGTGGTAATTAGTTGTCATACTCAGTTATTTATGAGGGCTGTAATAGATCACAATAGGTAAGCCTCATATTAACTTATAACCTGTAACTTACATTAACTTATAACTTAAAATCTAATAGACATTTCTAGTAATGTATTTCAAGGGTAGTGAAACTGAAAGGCAAGTCCATGAAGTAATGTTCAATTTTGAGGTTTGGTTCCAGCCCTTATTTTTTTATTATATAAAGATCAGTTTCTTTAAGTTCAGAAATTACTTCTATGCAGAAATGTTTAATGAATATTAGGTTATAGTGGTGCTGAAGAAGTAGAATAGAGAAACATTAATTTTATATTATTGGTTATAAAGATTTATTGACCATTTTTTAATAAACCTTAGAGAAATACTTCATACCTTATTTCCTTGAAACAATTTTGGTTTTTTTAAATGCTCATTAAGTGAATTTTGGAAATATTATACTTATCTATGAAGGATGAGAAAGAGTAGAGAACGAATAAATCACCTTTCCAATACAAAGACAGTATTGCCATTTTACTGAAAGTAGAAGTGAGATAATGATTAAAAGGTCCAATTCCAAAGTTGTGGTGACCTGGGTTCAAATCCCAACTCTTCTACTTACTGGGTATGTGATCTTGAGAAAATCAGGTTAGCTAGCTGAGCTTCAGCTTGCTTTTCTGTAAAACTAGTTGAATAATTTTATCTGCCTCATAGGGTTTGTTAGGCTGAAATAAGGTATTACATGTAGATTGACTGGGCATAATTCTTGCTACGTATTAAGTACTCAGTAAATCACAGTTACCATTGCTCAGCCACAGAGTGCTTAGGTCATGTACTTGCCTAATAAAGGACATGCATGCAGAAAACACAGCAGTGTTGTTTGGTCTGAGAAGTATAGTATTTTGTTTAATATTTTTCAGTTTAGTTGTTTGGTCTGAGAAGTATAGTATTTTGTTTAATATTTTTCAGTTTAAAGTATAGAGCAAGGGTTGGCACACCATAGCCTGTGGGCCAAATCTGGCTACACAAATTTAAGTATTATGTATAGCTGCCTTCATGCTATAGAGCAGAGTTTTTGTTACAACAGAATCTTGATGGCCTGGAAAGTTTACTATATTGGCCCTTTAAGGAAAAAGTTTGCCAATCTCTGGTGTAGAACAGTGTTTCTGATGAATTTCAGTGGTTCATGGACAATATTTCTTTTTAAGTTAAGAATCTGTTTTAGTGTGTATTATGAAAAACAAAAAATATCATGCAAAACCTATGGTTTTATGTATATTCTTGCTTAGGACTTAAAAAGTGTCAAGCATTAAAATTAAGGGACTAGGGACGCCTGGGTGGCTCAGTTGGTTAAGCGGCTGCCTTCAGCTCAGGTCATGATCCCAGCGTCCTGGGATCGAGTCCCACATCGGGCTCCTTGCTCGGCAGGGAGCCTGCTTTTCCCTCTGCCTCTGCCTGCTACTCTGTCTGCCTGTGTTCGCTCACTCTCTCTCTGACAATTAAATAAATAAAATCTTTAAAAAAAAAAAATTAAGGGACTAGTTTTGCACCAAATTTGAGCTCTTTTAAAATGTTCTCATATGAATTTTAAAATACTCAATTATCTATTTACTTACAACAGGGCTCGTCGGAAAAAAGGATCTGCTAGGAGATTTGGTCTACAGAAGCTTTGGGAGTGGTGCTTAGGACTTGTACAAATGAGTTCATTACCGTGGAGAGTTGTAATTGGCCGCTTAGGAAGGATTGGTCATGGAGAACTGAAAGGTAAGGTTGTGCTTTTATTGTCAAGTACTTCAACTTCTGTTTTATGTTAATTAATACACCATCATACTACATCTAGATATATGTACTGAATAAAATGCAGAGGTTATAAAAACTAGTGTTTTGTTTTCAAAGAGGAATCACATATGTCTTGGTCACAAATGGCCTAATTCCAATTTTAAAAAGACATTTTACTATATTTTGACTTTAATACCAGTGTTATTACTACTGTTCTTATTTATTGTCCTTTTATTATTTATTTATTGTCATTTTATTGTCATTTTTCCTTTTTCTGCTTATTTTTCAGCTCATCCCCTGTTTAACAGATACTAATTGATGTTGATATACATTAAAGTTAGGGGGATAAAGGATATTGAGTAACATCAGCAAGAAGAGATTTTTGGCTTGATGATTACTCCTATATGAGGAATTCACTAACTTTAAAACGACTGTGTTTTAACTTTGGTTTTAGAGGGCTTAACAATGCTGTTACTTTTGATATATTTTTTTTTTACTGTTGATACTCACAGATTGGAGCAGCTTGCTGAGTCGTCGAAACTTGCAATCTCTAAGTAAAAGGCTCAAAGACATGTGTAGAATGTGTGGTATATCTGCTGCAGACTCTCCCAGCATTCTCAGTGCTTGTTTGGTAGCAATGGAACCCCAAGGCTCTTTTGTTATTATGCCAGGTAGCTATCCTTAGTTTATGTCAGATTTAATTCTTCATGTGCTTGTGTTTCTAGTATTATGTAAAGTTGATTCTTTTTTTATTGAAAGAAAAAATAAATTTCTCTTTATTTTCAGATTCTGTGTCAACTGGTTCCGTATTTGGAAGAAGCACCACTCTAAACATGCAGACATCTCAGCTAAGTACCCCACAGGATACATCATGTACTCATATACTTGTGTTCCCTACTTCTGCTTCTGTGCAAGTAGCTTCAGCTACTTATACCACTGAAAATTTGGACTTAGCTTTTAATCCCAACAATGGTAGGTGAATTGTTCTTTAAAGGTTTGCAAATATAAAATAAGTCTTGATGCTTGTGGCTGATTTTAGGCTGAAGAGTGCCTCCCCAATCCTATCCTTGTCCGGTAAATGTTTCTGAAACCTATGAATGTTAACCTTAGATGACCAAAAAAGACTTTGCATATGTGATTAAGTTAAAGATTTTGAGATGGAGAGGTTATCCTGGGTTATGCAGGTGGGCACTAAATGCAATCACATGTATCCTTATAAAGGGAAGTAAAGGGAAATTTGATGATGCACAAAAGAGGAGAAAGTCACTTGATGGAAATGGAGGGAAGAAAAGTCAGAGAAATGATGCTGTGCTGCTGACTTTGAAGATGGAGGAAGGGTCCATGAGCCAAGGAATGCAAGGAATGTAGTGCCAAATGTTGGAAAAGAGAAGAAAACAGATTTCCCCTGGAGCCTCCAGAAAGAACATAGGCCTCCTGGTTCCTGATTTTGACCTAATGACCAGTACTTTGATTTCAGCCCAGTAAAACTGATTTTGGACTTTTGGACCCCAGAACTGTAAGAGAATGAAGGTGTGTTGTTTTGAGTCAATAAGTTTGTGATAATTGGTTAAAAAGACAATAGGAAACTAATACAACCATTCTTCTACCTTATTGGTAGTGGAACTAGTGCTGTGAATTATCTCATAAATATTTACTTATTTTAAAAGGCAACAATTGATCATAAAATGCACTGGTTTTTGTCTGTGCTGCTTGCTACCTGTGCATAGACCATAGACTTGGCAGCACATTTTATATTCCTTTCTAAACTGATTTGCCATATTTATATAAACTGCCATAGTAGGGAATAACTCTTATAGATAAATTTACAGATTACATTTTATTAGAAGAGAAAATAAATGGTATTTCATTGTTGCTCTGAGGTACCTTAGAAAATGGTACATCTCTAAAGTCACAAGTAGGGGGCACCTGGGTGGCTCAGTCGTTTTGAGCGTCCCTCTCTTAATTTCAGCTGAGATCATGATCTCAGGGTCCTGGGATCCAGCCCCATGTCAGGCTCTGTGCTCAGCACAGAGTCTGCTTGACTTTCTGTCCCACTGCTACTCCCCCAACTCTCTCTCTCAAATAAATGAATCTCAAAAAAAAAAAAAACACAAGGAATATTTATTTTCTTCTTTCAGTGTGTTATACAATAACTTGAATATATTTTACATAATAATTAGACTATTAATTGTGCATAGTCCCACTTTAAGTACATTTTCATTTCTAGCATATTACGTTTTTGTTGTATTCATTTGCTGTTGCTGCTGTAGCAAATTGACACATGCTTAGTGGCTTTAAACATCACATGTTTATTATGTTACAGTTCTGGAGATCAAAAGTTTAAAATCAGTCTTAACTGGGCTAAAGTCAGTGTGTCTGCAAGGTTGGTTCTTTCTGGAAGCTCTAAGGGAGAATCTGTTTCTTTGCCTTTGCTAACTTCTAGAGACACCTGCACCTCTTGCTCATGGACCCTTCTTCCATCCTCAGCAGCAGCAGTGTAGCATCATCACATCTCCATCACTGACTCTAACCCTACTGCCTCCCTCTTATTAGGACCCCTGTGATTACATTGGACCCACCTGGATAATCCAGAATAATCTCCCCATCTCAAGATCCTTAGCTTGATCACATCTGCAGAGTTCTTTATGGTAACATATTCACACATTCCTGGGATTAGGATGTGGACATCTTGGGGGGAGGGCATTATTCACACTACCACATGCTTGTTTATAATGTGTAATTGTTTATATGGCTCCTAAAACAGTATCTGGCACATGGTAGACATTCAGTAGATGTTAATTAAATTAACCCATTTTGGTTAAAATTCATTAATTTATTTTAACCCTCTTATATGACCGCGGGATGTGAAAAATTGAGGATTTATTTATTTTTCTTTCTCCTATGTAGATGGAGCAGATGGAATGGGTATCTTTGATTTGTTAGACACAGGAGATGATCTTGATCCTGATATCATTAATATTCTTCCTGCATCTCCAACGGGGTCTCCTGTACATTCTCCAGGATCTCATTACCCCCATGGAGGTGATACTGGCAAGGTAACCCTGTTAAAGTTTAGTTAGTCTAACTGTCATTCATTAACTTATTAATGGATTGATACATGAGCTAAAACACTATTTTTTCCTTGGAAATTAGCAAGAAGTGAGATTAATAGTACATTCTTGCACTTCTGTCTTACAGATGTTATTACTTTGAATTGTGCATTATAAAGAGAGTCTCTTAAGGTTCTTCTGTCCCTGACTTTGTTTTCTAGACTACTTGGCTTTAGTACTACTTCTGTAGTTTTCCTGCCACTTTACCATACCTTCTAATCAGGTAGAGGATCAGATTATCTGCAAATTAGTATATGCTGTAAGAGCTGCCTTTCATATCAGGGCTTTTTTGGAGGAACGTAATAGAAATACTGATTTTCGGGGCGCCTGGGTGGCTCAGTGGGTTAAGCCTCTGCCTTCGGCTCAGGTCATGATCTCGGAGTCCTGGGCTGCATTGGGCTCTCTGCTCAGCAGGGAGCCTGCTTCTCCCTCTCTCTCTTTGCCTGCCTTTCTGCCTACTTGTGATCTCTGTCTGTCAAATAAATAAAATCTTTAAAAAAGAAAAAAGAAATACGGATTTTCTCCTAAGAACAGAAGAAATACTGACCATCTTCCTTCTTTCCTCTATGTTAATTTTCAACATTTGGGAAGCAGGCAGTCTTGTGCTTCTATTTGAACTCAAAACTAATGGGGCTTCATTTGAATAACATCTTTATTTGAGTGAAATTATATATAGTGGTTATTTGATTGTTATAGAATGCACATGTTTAGAACCTGCCCTTTTAAACTAAGGATCTTTCTCCAGTTTTACCTTGGGATCCTTTCCTTCTCCTCTTTTTTTAAACCTGGACAGAAGTGAGATTATTGTAGTGCCTGGTTGGGTCAGCTGGTAAAGTATGCAACTCTTGATTTGGGGGTTTTAAATTTGAGCCCCACGTTGGGTGTAGAGATTACATAAAAATTAAAAAAAAAAACTTGGGGAAAAAGGTGAGATTTTTGAAAAAATATATATGTATATAGAATAGCATCAGTAATCTCACCACTTTAATAAAATTGTTTTTTACTTTTAGCAGATTACCTTCCTTTCACATGTATTTATATTTTAACTTTTCAGGACATACAAATTTAAGTATAATGACCTTTCTAATGTTGTTTTCCCGTAATTGTTATATCATTCCCAAAATGTTGGACATTTAAGTATCTTATATTTTTCTTTTATAGATAATGTTGCAATTAACATTTCCTTGCATATCATTTTCTTTTTATTTATTTCCTTAACGTAAATGCCAAGAAATACATGGACTAATCTAAAGGATATGAGCATCACTTGATAGTCATCCCTTCCTGTTGCCATAGTGCTTTCCAAAACACTAGTAACTGCATTTTATAGTGTTAGATGAATAAAGCTAAATTTAATTTACCTATTGGATTGAGGTGTGGTGATCAGGAATTAGTTGAGGGAATAATTAGGAAGTAAGTTAGGAATTTCATTGAACATTTTGTATTTTCAGTTGCCCAGAAAGGTTTAAACACACATATCCTGAACATGGGCTTGGCATCATAATACAAACTTATTAAACAGTTGGTATATTTATTTCCTCATATAACTCTTAAAACTCATTCTTTTAATATTGTTACTAATTGTGATCTTCTAAGTACATAGCAATTGATTTTTTTCAATATCCTTTAGTATTTTTTTTAAGTTGATATCATAAGATAGTGAGACTGATTGCCATAAACCATTATTCTGTATATCTAGTGCCAAGGTGTATCAAATGAACATACTTTTAATTTTCTCTCTTTAAGGGTCAGGGTACTGATCGGCTACTTTCAACAGAATCTCATGATGAAGTAACTAATATTCTTCAGCAACCATTGGCCCTTGGTTACTTTGTATCAACTGCCAAAGCGGGTCCATTACCTGACTGGTTCTGGTCAGCATGTCCTCAAGCACAATATCAGTGTCCCCTTTTTCTTAAGGTATTTCCATTTCTATGCCACTTCCTAAATAATGCTGATTGATGTCTTAGTTCCAAAGAAATATAGAGGTGTCTAAGGTCTTATTAAATTAATTGTGAAATATGACAAGATCACAAAGAAGTTATCTAATTATGAAACAGCTCTACTAAGTTTGAACTTTTAATTTATCTTCATATTTCTGGGACCCTTTCTCTTAATATTTGCAGCTGCATATATGAAGTTTAGAGCTGGGTGAACCTTATATTACTTTTAATCTAACCTTTTCATTTTCTAGGTGAGCATATTAAAGCTCAGAAAAACTTATTTGTCCAAAGTCATAAATTGGTAGTAGACCCAGAACTACAGTCTGGGTCCTTTCATGATTATACTATTATTCTTTGAATTACATCATACTGCTATTATGCCACAGTATTCTGGGGATTAAAGGATTCATAATTTTCTAAGAATATATTTGATATTTAGGTCCATTTACTATCTCCTTAAAATTTCTTTCTAGCTTTGTGTAAATTGCTATGTTAAAACTATTAAGTGGTTTCTAAGTGCTAAGATTCTCAGACCCATACTGACTTATTTATCAAAACAAGTTCATTAGCAAGTGACATAATGTGGTTGAGATACATTGTAAAGTGGTAAAATGAGATGTGATAGCCCTATCCAGGATTTGTTACTTCTGTAGCTTACTACTATTCCAAAATAGGAAATTCAGATCTGATTCACTTTTTCTTATATACATGCACCAGAAGTTGACTTTTATTCCAGAAGTCATGCTAATCTCACTTCTTGTCAATTGATTTTTACTCTTAGGGTAAAAGTTGGATACTATGCTTTAGTTTTGGGGGATTATATTTTAGTGGGTACCTGAACCAATAGGCTTGCCCTCTCTTAAGCCTGTTGCTATCTTGATACCCCTGGCCCACATACCATTGAGTCAGTGACATTTGAGCCTAAGCATTGAACTTCTGTAGCACATTCATAAAGAATACAACAGCTCTTGATCTGAATTGACTATTGATGCAATAATATATTTAGGGAGTCTCAGCCAGGGTAATAAAGCTTGATTATATATGACTTTTCTTCCCCTTCCAATATATATACAGTAGTCTATACAGATCTCATTACAAGAACATATTCCCAAGAGTGTTTCTGCATAATAGTAGTCCTTGGTGTTTCGAGAAAGCAAAGGGTTCTTTGGTCCTTTGGGAAATGTTTCACATGCTTTCTGCCCCCGTTTTGTTGTTATAATACATCTATGCACATTGAAGTCTTTGAAAAAACAGCAGTAAATAACATTGTATACCTACTATTTCCCAAACTTACTTTAATACACAAAAAAGCAATTGTGTAACACCAATTCATAGTTCATGACCTTAGTGTTTCACAGAACATTTTTTTAGGAAACACCACTTTACAAAAAGTCCAAGGGACTATCCAGATTCTTTTCTACTCAATATTTATTTGCAGAGAGGATAGTGTAAAGTGGGCATTCACCCTCAGATACAGTGTAACAAGATTAGGACTTCTGGTCTGAATTACCAGGTAAGGCATAATTTACCGTAATTTTGTTCACCTTTTGTTTTCATACATTCCATTTTATTTCCTATACCATAGGCAATAAGATCACCTGATGTGTTTTTTTTACTTGGAAAAATAATGGATTGTTACCTAGATGATTAAAAAATCTTTTTATCATAGAAATTAAATAGTAATTTCTAGTACTGACTATTCATCTAATTTGTAGTGAGTGATCTGCCATATGAGACTTCTTCTTACGACTTATGAATCAAGAGTTTATGGGCAGTTAAAAATATATATCTTTGGTTATATTCTTGAATATATAACACAAGAATATAAATATATATATATAAAGATAATAATTACAATTGTAAAGGAGAAATCACCTAAATATGAAATAGTACTTTTTACAGTATACAGATCTGCTAAAAGAGTTTCTCCATCTCTCATAGTTTTTTTTAAACACTTTATATATATTTACTCAATAAACAAAAAATGATTCACTTTAATTGAAATTCCTTTTTTCCACTCTTCATTGTCATACCGAAATGGGTGTGACAGTTGTCACCAAGACTCCAGTATGAAATTGCATGGGCAAAAGAAGGCATTCTATGCACTGTACTAGAGTGCTCACAATTCCACCATAGGTAGGTTTGTTTAAAATTATAGATTTGTAAGCAGTATATTTGCGTATGCTTACTCCTCGTATATTTTTCAGTGCTAGATCTTCATGTATGTGTATAGTCTAAAGTTCTAAGTAACCTGTAGACAGACTGTTCAGGTTTATCAGCTTAGGGCTTTAAACATTTACACATCTAGGCATGTTACACTCAGAAAATAGATGACTTTTAAAATACCTTTTAAATAAGTTTTTTAAGGATTATTATGTGGTCTCAAAAGCAGTAGAGCTTATGAAAATAAAGTAAGATTGAATGTAAGTTATGCACTTAAAAATTAATTCTGTAATAGTTGGTTAAGCAAGAACAAGAAGCATCTTTATAGTGGTGCCCATTCATTACATAGGTCTAAAATATATTTCATCAAGGACGAGACCTTGGAAAAATAAGGTAAAACCAACAACTTTTCCATTTGGCTGACTGATTTCCTATTTTTTTAGGCCTCTTTGCACCTCCACGTGCCTTCAGTGCAATCTGATGAGCTGCTTCACAGTAAACACTCCCACCCACTTGACTCAAATCAGACTTCAGATGTCCTCAGGTATAACTCTTTTTTTTTTTTTTTTTAACCATTAAAGGTTCTCCATTGCATCTTTGAAAGAATATAATGTTGATTCTCTTGTAGTTTTCTCATATTTGGCAATAATTTACAGTCGTGTACCCTTGGATCTCTAGATGAAGTACATCATTCAAAATGAGTGCTTTTCTTCCTAGCATGTGTAATCTACTTTTGAGAGTACTTTTATGAAAATTAGTTAATCTTTAATCTCCCCTAGAACTCTTTATTCTATACCTTCCACCATTTTTTAAAGTGGCTTTGAATCTTAGATGCCGTAATTGGGAACTGCTTCCAAAATCTACAGTGAAAATAAATACATGACTTATACTTTTCAGGTTTGTTTTGGAACAGTACAATGCACTCTCCTGGCTAACCTGTGACCCTGCAATCCAGGACAGACGCTCATGTCTCCCAATTCATTTTGTGGTGCTGAATCAGTTATATAACTTTATCATGAATATGCTGTGATCTTCAGTGGAACTGTACAAGAAAAAAAAACAAGGAAAATATTTCGCTGCAAGATTAAGTTACAGTTATCTTCTCAGTGAAAGTCATCTGTGATGGGGTCTAATTCTTATTACTTCAACAAATATTGTTTTGACTTGGGGGGAGGGGCTATAACCCTGCTATTTTTCACTGACTATACTGAACTCTTTAGGATGATGACTGATCATACAAAACGTATTATAACATTTTCGTAGCAAAATTAACCTTTTTTTTCCAGTCACAGTATTTGTGAAAAGTAATGAGCCATAGTACCCAGTCATGTTAAATGAATATTAAAGCATGGAGAGGAAACATGAGGAACAATGAATTTCAACATATGGCTTCAGAACATCAAGATGTTCTTGTATTGGATTATAGTATCTAGTATTCAAAAATGCCTGCATCTCTTATTTATTGTAAGTTTTTAAATGTATAAATTGTCTTATATTTCTTAACCTCTTTTATAAAAATTTTCCTAGAAGGTTTATACTGCCTTCTTGCTTTAAAGCAATTGGTCTAAAATATATGTAATCGTCTTAATTAAAAAGTTGCAGTAGGGTTGCTTTTAGAGTATTATTTTTTTGTAAGGGGGTGGGTGGGACGGACAGTAAATTTGTATTGTCTCGATGTACAGTTTAATGGGGATAGAGGGGGAATAATGTCCATACCATTGTGTGTGGAGGATTTACAGCTAAGCTGTAGTTGCAGAGTACATGTACAGTAATGAAGTTCACTGTGTTTATAAATTAAAAAGGTACCAGGTCTTACAGCATTTTATATATCACACCTTTACAGAATAACATGATGGCAATATACAAGTGATATTGTTGGGTGGTTTAACTTAGAATAAAATGAGAATTCTTCAGTTATATTTTGTACTATGGTTTAGGGCTATGACTAGTATTTCAGGCCATTTCCAGTGAAAGAAACTTAGTTTTACAAGAAAAACATTTGCTACTGAATGCTTAAACTAATTTTGGTGTTTAATGTTACATGCTTAAATGTTTTGTTTGTTTTGTTTTTTTCAGTTTTGACAGTGGCACATCTAGGCATGGTAATATTATTAATTATGAAAATTATCTTCAGGATCTGCTATAAGGTTGAAATTTAGCCCAGCTCTAGGCATTTTACAAATTATTTTAAGAACAGTCACTCTGATTGTTTGACTTTTTTTGTTTTTTTAAATTAAAAATTGGGAATGTATGTGAGAGTATGCATATGTATGGGTGTGTGTGTGTGTGTGTGTGTGCAATCAAACTGTGGTGTAAATAGATTCTCAGTGAATTCTGGTATTCAGACTCTATTCCACTAGTTAAAGAACCATTTTCTAAACTTAACCTGTTTCCTTTTGCCTTTTTTATTTATTTAATTTTCTTGGTTTGGAGATGGCAGTCCCAAACACCAGAGTCTGTACTTTTCTGTAACACAGCTCAGATTAAGGCAGGGCATATGCCAAGGAGGTTCTCACCTCCCTAAAGAAGGGACTTGAATTTTAGGGACTTTAATTCACCCCTTCCTTCAATACAGCCTTCCCCCTTCTTGTTTGCACATGCCAAGAGAAATGCTTTTATGCAGGCTTTACCCCGTTAAAACATTATTTCTACAGTGCTGCTCACAAGAGAGTCCAAGTTAGCCTCCTACCTGTGTTGCTGACTTGAATTCACAGTCACCAAGTCTACCTATCTTTCTTGGAAGCAGTCTAGCAAAATTCCGAATTTGTACATTTACTAATTCTCCACAAAGACAAAATCAGTTGTATTTACAAAACTGTAATTCGGTATGTTTTATTTTGTTTTTACTGAAACTTGTTTTGTAAATACTATATGCTTAGCTTAACTATCACTTTCTTATGAACAATATAACTTCTTCAAATTGTGTATATTAAAACATTAGCAAGTCTTGTTTTTTCTATAAAGAACACAACTGGTGACAAAGGTTTTCAATCACTTCTTCAAAATTACAATGCAATTCCAGTGGTCAGCATTTTTGAAATTAAAATTTAAAGATCACATCTCTGCATTCATTTTTAAATTATGCTAGCACACTACAGATTATGTTGGCATGTTTTGTTCTGTACTTAAACTTGTCTGAAATTTGAGGGAAAAGATGTTTATTTGGAATTTCTATAAAAAGTATCCTTTTTTATATACTTAGCTCAGTAGTGACTTTTAAAAATAAAAGCTATATTCTCAGTTTAATATCACTAGCTTATAGTAACCACACCTCAGTTTGAAAATAGATTTTTAAAAAATTATTCCCTGACAGTTTATTTTATATGGAGCCATAAGGAAGGAACCCAGTATACAATTCCTTTTTATCTGGGAATCAGGGAGTAGTTCCCAAATATACAGGATTTACTGATAAGATTTTTTTTTTCTTCCCTTCACATACAAGTTCACACTTAAATAGAACATTATTAAATAGCCATTAGAAAAGGTCAGGAGACTTATTTCAGAAAAAAATTAAGCCTTTTATGCAGGATGATGGATCTGACTTACTAATGTACTGTCACAGACAAGTATGGGTAGTTTTTTTGTTTGTTTAAATGGTAAAGCAAAATAATACTTTATACCAGTTGATCACCAACACCTTGACTTCTTTGTTACAGTGCTAATGTCTGTTTTTTGTGCAGTTATCCATTACCAAGCAGGGTGGAAGTTCACTATTTTGGCATTTAAAAAGATTAGTTATATAATGTCTGCTTCCAGCCAGTGAGAAACATCTAGCCATACTTTCTTATGCAAGCCATTCAGTTATCAGGACTGTGAATTAACACTGTATGAATAAATTTCTGTACACCTTATTGTTTGGCCAGAAGGCCACCAAGTGTACTTATATGTAATCCTTAAATTTTAAAGTAGCTGTAATTTTTAAATCTTTCTAAACTTTTCTTAAACCACTAAAATTAAGCTCTTACTACTTAGTCAACTATCCTCAGCTGTATTCGTACTCAATTGTCAGTATGGCACAGATTACTGTATTAAAATATTCTTTTCGTCTTCATATTTACCTTCTGAGGTAATTTTTAAACTTAATGTGTTACTACAAAGATTTGCAGATCTTTAATCAAGCACTATGTTAATACTGTAATATCAAAATACTATGTTGCATTATTTAAAATGTTCAAATTGAATACATTAAAAGGAAGTTTTTAAATGCTGTTGCATCATATAATTTGCTATTCACCCACTATGGCATCATATATCAGTCTATTAATACATTTAATGTTGCATGAGTAATGTTTTGGTCTGGGTTTCCTATTAAGATTTTAGTTTGTCTAAATTAAGGAAAAATGTTTTTGACATACTTTTTGTTTGCCCCCCCCCCCCCCCCAATCAGCTAGAAATCTTAACCTTCCGGTTTTTCTTGGTGTTTTAATGGGCCCAAGAACTGTGGTTTAAATTTTCATATGTTTTCTCTTTTGTGGAGTATGAATTAAAAACTGGATTTGGGACCCAAAATACTCCTCAGGTTGATGTATTCATGAAGTTTTAAAATAGCTTTAGTTTTCAAAGTAAACTGGATTTGTGGACCTTAGTTACTGAGTTTAAACTACAAATTGTAACGTCATTACTGGACATGTCAGCATCAACTCTCAAAATAGCTTGGTCACTTTATGAAGGGGCGTTTTAAAGTTGTTGTTTAGCAGTGACATTTAATATGGTCCAATTGTTTTTTTTTTTTTATGTGACAAAAGAATAAGGAACAAACACTATTGCTGCCGAATGCCATAACACTGAGTTGTACAAATTGTGATTGAGGAAATGAAAAGGTTTATACTTTTTAAAAAAAAAAACAAAACTTCAAATGGAATAAATTATTCATGAAGCCTTCATTGTGGTGTCTCATTCTGTTAAAAATATTTCCATCTTAAACATACGTAAAAATTAATAGTATTTTTTTCATTCTAAGTGGAAAGGGGTAACCTAAAAATTAATAGACTTTTAATTTCTCTATTTGAAGTATTTTATATAAAAAGATTTTAACTATGTCAGTGATTAATATACAAGAAAACTGTGTGTGTACATACATATTCCTTTTAGACTGATCAGTTTGGTATCAGTTTTCTAGTCTAAAGTTACTTTCAAATATTTAAAGCTTAGTTCAGTCCTATTGGATCACATAAATGTTTTGAAACATAGGGGTTCAGAGATGAACAATCCATTAAAAATACTTTGTATAGGCACCCATTTTACATTTTTTTGTACAAACTTAAGCTGAGTAAGGACAAACCCCCAAATTGTTGTGTTTGTTTTGAAATAGTTTCTGCTAGCAGAAGTTTTAAAATAAGGCTTTAAAAGGAGGTGTATGTTGTTGGAACTTGTACCTTACTAAGTTCTTCTACATCTCACAGTTCACATTACCTGTGATTTTTTTTTCATGGTAGGTTAAAATCCTTTATGGTTGCTTCTTAATCTAAATATCAAAAGTCTTGGGGACGCCTGGATGGCTCAGTTGGTTAAGTGACTGCCTTTGGCTCAGGTCATGATCCCAGGGTCCTAGGATCGAGCCCCACATCAGGCTCCTTGCTCAGTGGGGAGCCTGCTACTCCCCTCTCCCTGTCCATGCTATTCTGCCTACTTGTGCTCTGTGTGTGTGTGTGTGTGTGTCAAATAAATAAAGTTAAAACAAAAACAATACCAAAAGTCTTATCTATACCCTGCTTTATTTTCACAAACCTCAAAATGGGCTTTTTTCATGTTTTCCTCCCAGTCCCTTAGGCATCTGAGTTCTTTGAAAGCCCTATGGTTATTTTTGCCTTAAGGCTTTCCCACTTTCCAAATACACCCTTTATGTTCTGTAGAAGGCTCAAATCCAGAATAATTAAGGCATGCCAGAGGAAAAAAAATGCTTAAAAGGCTATAACAGGACTTTTAAAACATGCTTCTAGGGGCTCCTGGGTGGCTCATTTGGTTGAGTCTGCCTTCAGGTCAGGTCATGATCTTGGGGTCCTGGGATCGAGTCCCACAGAGATACTGGGTGGGGATCCTGCTTCTCACTCTCACTCTCCCTCTCAAAAGAATAAAATACTAAGAAAAAAAAATGCTTCTAGCAAGATTAAGGATGGAAAAAATACAAAGAATCAAGTATTTAATACTTTTTATCTTTCTTCTAAAGGGAGAAACTAAAACCCAGCTTGAAGGGTCCTTAAGCTCTAAAATGTAAAATAAAATAACTTGACTATGATGAAATTAAAATCTGAGATAGTTAACTGACAAAAAGGACTTAAAGGTGCCAGGTCCAAGAAAGTTACATCCTTGGTACTAAAAGAATTTGTAGACAATGATTTCAGAAATGCTGTAGAAAACTGGAAGATGCCAGAGGAGTGGAAACATACAACTTCCCCGTTTTTTAGTTTTGAAAAGTTAGAAACTACAAATTTAGTTGAAGAAAAAGATCATTAGAAACCAGCACAGTTTCAGCACTCTGTTTAATGGACTCTGCTGTACACTAGTTATGAGATATAAATCTTTTGACCTTTAGCTCTAGTCTACTGACAAACATACTTGTATATACATAATTATTACCATAGGCCTTCTACTGTAATATAATAATGCAGTGCATATACAAGAAAGTAGAATAGTTGAAATCAGTCTCTACATTTTGACAGCATTAGCAAACAACACAGATGCATATTTAGGTTATTTAATAAGGTTTCATGGTATCATTATACTGAAATCATTAATTCAAACCAGTATTCAGTACCATACTGTGCCAAAGATAAAGAAATAAAATATAGTTCCTGCCCTCCAAGTACTTATATTCTGGTAGGAGGGATGAAGGGTTTTTGTTCTTGTTTTTTGTTTGGTTGGTGTGTGTTTTGTGTTTTTAGGAGAGACAACTTCAAACAATATAGTGCAATATGTGAAGTATTATGATGGAAGGAAGCAAAGGGTGTCTTGGGAACATCGATAAGGGATACTTTAATGAAGAGATAGGTGGTTTGTCAAGAAAAGATTTGGAAACACAAAGTGAGACTTAAAGGATACATAGGTATTATATAAAGAGAATAAAGGAATTTCAGACGACAGGAACCAGTTGAGGGGGTGGGGAGAGGGCCCATGAATACCATGAAGGATTTGGGAAACATGCAGTTCCAACAGACTAAAACAGGTGCTTATGAGAGAGAGATAATGCAGGAGTCCAAGCCAGAATTAAGAAGTCAGACCATGAAAAGCTCTTAATTTTGAGTGGAGGGAAAGTGAACTTTATCCCAAAGCAGGGAAGTGTTTTAGTAGTTGGGATGATTAATAATGAATTAAACAATCATCCAAAAAGGCTTGATTAATGGAGCTGTATCAACCTGGAGGGTTATCTCTAATCTTGTGCTATAGAATCTTGGCTGGACCTAATTCTATTCAATATTTTATTCATGAAATTAATGAAGGTCTGATCTGCATAGCCAAAGCAGACAGCCAGTGTAAAAGAAGAATCCAAAAGATCTCAAAGGAGAAAACAATAGAAGGAATTTTAACGATATAAAATAGGACACTATTGAGGATAATTATAAAAGGAGTAGCATGTTGGGACGCTTGCCTGGCTCAGTTAAGCATCTGCCTTCAGCTCAGGTCATGATCCTTGGGATCAAATCCCACATCTGGCTCCTTGCTCAGTGGGAAGCCTGCTTCTCCCTCAGCCTCCTCCTCCTGCATTGTGCACTCTCTCTCTCCCTGCCCCCACCCCACTGTGACAAATAAAACCTTAGGAAAGCCCCACGTTGAGAAAACTGGAACTAGATGACTCCTGAGGTCGTTTTATTTTGAAATTCTATGATTATATTTCCAAAGAATATTGGTCTTTAAATACAGAGGTCTTCTAATTTCTTGAAGCTCATTTCCTTGGTAGCGATCTACACCTAGTATACCTGAAACAACATATTGTTTTTTCTGTTTCTCCTTTTCCTTCTCTCCTTAGTCTTACTGAAAAATAGTTAAAGTGGAAAAGAGTAAAGTAAACCAGTCAGAGGAGAATATTTACCTCACTTAGGAAGGAGATGCTATTTTGACCTGAAGCATGTTTCACCATATCTAAACACCAGTAATTGTAAGACATAATTTTATGTACCACGAAAACATATAAAGTGCTAAGTAAATTACACTACTGATTTTGAGACATCCCAGTTTCAGAGGCTCATTGGTGGCTCGGTTGGTTAAGCATTTGACTCTTGATTTTGGCTCAGGTCATGATCTCAAAGGTTGTGAGAATGAGCTCCACTATGGACTCTGCATTGGGCACGAAGCCTGCTTAAGATTCTCCATCTCTCCCTCTGCCACTTCGCCCCACTTGTGTGCATGCTCTCTCATATATTTTTTAAAGACATTCCAATTTCATAAATGTTAAAAAGTAAGAAAATGGGGCACCTGGGTAGCTCAGTCAGTTAAGTGTCTGAGTGTCTTAATTTTGGCTCAGGTCACGATCTCACACTCTTGAGATCAAGCCCGACATGGAGCTCTGCGCTCAATGCAGAGTATGCTTGAGGATTCTCTTTATACCTCTCCCCCTGCCCCTCCTCCCATTTTCTCTCTCTCCAAAAAAAAAAAAAAAAAAAATTAAAATAAAATCTGAAAGTTATCACAAAGTTGATGAAATATATCTTTTTGTGAGTAGAAATGGTAATGAGCTCATTGATCTTAAAAGGGGGTTATTTCCTCAAGCATTTTATATCACAAAGGGTATACCATAATTAGATAAAATACTCCTTTAATAATCAAAGTTTTGTGGTTTATAAGCAACTAAATGTTAGGGCTACTTTACCCTTCTATAAGTTCTTAATCTGTCTAAATACAACAACTGCAAAATCTTTAAAAATTTATTTTAGTATAGTTTGGGAATGAGTGTCAGAGGAAGCAGATCTAAAACTCAGAAGTTCATGAGTAGTGGTATATAGATTATCTACAATGGAATACTATGCAGCCATCAAAATATGAAATCTTGCCATTTGCAATGATGTGGATGGAACTAGAGGGTATTATGCTAAGCAAAATAAGTCAATCAGAGAAAGACAATTATATGATCTCTCTGATAGGAATTTGAGAGGCAGGGCAGGGTGTCTTGGGAGGAAGGGAGGGAAAAGTGAAACAAGATGGGACCGGGGAGGGAAACAAACTATATAAGAGACTCTTAATCTCAGGAAACAAACTGAGGGTTGCTGGAGGGGAGGGGGGTAGAAGGGATGGGGTGCCTGGGTGATGGACATTGGGGAGGGTATGTTCTATGGTGAGTGCTGTGAATTGTGTAAGACTGCTGATTCACGGAGCTGTACCCCTGAAGCAAATAAATACATTATATGTTAATTTTAAAAAAGTTCATGAGTAAATCTTTTTTCCCTAAGTTCTATATAGTGGTCAAAATGATTTCACTGGCAAACACTGCAATGTAGAAAGACTGACTGTGTAGATGTAAGTAGGGAGAGGCCTAGAGCCTGCGGTGACTTCCAGGTTTCTGGCTTGAGCAATTCTGGGTAGTGGGTGATACTCACTGAGGTAAGAATTGGAAGAGAAGAATGGGATTCCTGGGTGGCTCAGTGAGTTAAGCAGTTAAGCATCTGCTTTTGGCTCAGGTCATGATTCCAAGGGTCCTGGGACTGAGTTCTGCATCAGGCTCCTTGCTTAGGGAGGAGCCTGCTTCTTCCTCTGCCTCTGCCACTCCCCCTGCTTGTACGCTCTCTCTGAAAAATAAATCTTTTTTAAAAAAGATTTTATTTATTTGAGAGAGAGAGAGAGAGATCACAAGTAGGCAGAGAGGCAGGCAGAGAGGGGAAGCAGGCTCTCTGCTGAGCAGAGAGCCCCATGCGGGGCTCGGTCCCAGGACCCTAAGATCATGACCTGAGCCAAAGGCAGAGGCTTAACCCCTGAGCCACCTAGGCACCCCCATGACAAATAAATCTTAAAAAAAAAAAATTGGAAGAGAAAGAAAGGGGACTTAGTGTCAGCACTCATCACCTTTATACTCCAGCTATCTTATTTGGGCTGGGTGTGTTCTGCTGTTTTCTTCTTCTTCTTTTTTTTAAGATTTTATGTATTTATTTGAGAGAGAGAGAGCACGAGAAGTAGAAGGATCAGGGGGAGAACCAGATTTCTGAGCAGGGAGCCCTACGCAGGACTTGTTCCCATGATTCTGGAATCATTACCTGAGTTGAAGGCAGACACTTAGCTGACTGAGCCACCCAGGCACCCTTTTCTCCTTTTTAAAAATTTAAATTCAATTAATTAACATATAATGTATTACTAGCTTCAGAGGTAGAGGTCAGTGATTCATCAGTCTTATATGTAATACCCAGTGCCCTTCTTAACGTCCATCACCCAGTTACCCAATCCCCACCACCCCCACCCCGCTGGCCAACAACCTGTTTGCTTCCTATGATTAAGAGTCTCTTATGGTTTGTCTCCCTCTCTGATTTCTTCTTGCTTTATTTTGTCCTCTCTTCCCTTGTGATCCCCTTTTATGTCTTAAATTCTGAGTGAGATCATATGTCTTTTTCTGTTTGGCTTATTTTGCTTAGCATAATACCCTCTAGTTCCATCTACATCATTGCAAATGGTAAGATTTCATTTCTTTTTGATGGCTGAGAAGTGTTCCAGTGTGTGTGTGTGTGTGTGTGTGTGTGTCTATATACAGACACACTACATCTTTATCTATTCATCTGTTGATGGATATCTGGGCTCTTTCCAGAGTTTGGCTGTTATATACATCGGGTGCAGGTGCCCCTTTGGATCACTACATTTGTATCTTTGGGGTAAATACCCAGTAGTGCAATTGCTAGGTCACGGGATAGTTCTATTTTCAACTCTTTGGGGAATCTCCATACTGTTTTCCAGAGTGGCTGCACCAGCTTGCATTCCCACAAACAGTGTAAGAGTGTTCTCCTTTCTCCGCATACTCACCAATATCTGTCGTTCCTGACTTGCTAATTTTAGCCATTCTGACTGGTGTGAAGTGGTATCTCATTGTGGTTTTGATTTGCAGTTCCCTGATGCCAAGTGATGTGGAGGTTTTATTCATGTGTCTGTTGGCCATTTGGATGTCTTCTTTGCAGAAATGTCTGTTCATGTCTTCTGTCCATTTCTTGATTGGACTGTTTGTTCTTTGGATGTTGAGTTTGATAAGTTCCCACAGATCTTGGATACTAGCCATTTCTCTGTGTCATTTGCAAATATCTTCTCCCATTCTGTCAGTCATCTTTTGGTTTTGTCAACTGTTTTCTTTGCTGTGCAAAAGCTTTTTATCTTGATGAAGTCCCAGTCTTTCATTTTTGCTTTTGTTTTCCTTGCCTTTAGAAATGTGTCTAGCAAAAAGTTGCAGCTGAGGTCACAGAATTTGCTGCCTGTGCTCTCCTTCAGAATTTGGTGGATTCCTCTCTTACATTTAGGTCTTTCAACCATTTTGAGTTGATTGTGTATGTTGTAAGGAAATGGTCCAGTTTCATTCTTCTGTTTGTGGCTAAATGGGTTTTATTCCTGACTGTAAGGATGATTCAACATCTGCAAACCAATCAATGTCATACACTACATAAATAAAGGAAGGACAAGAATGATATGATCCTTTCAACAGATGCACAAAAAGCATTTGACAAAGTACAGCATCCTTTCTTGATTAAAACTCTTCACAGTGTAGGGATGGGGGAACAAAGCTCAATATCATAAAAGCCATCTACGAAAAGCCCACAGTGAATATCATTCTCAATGGGGAAAAATTGAGAGCTTCCCCCCTAAGGTCAGGAACATGGCAAGGATGTCCACTATCACCACTGTTGTTCAACATAGTACTAGAAGTCATAGGCTCAGAAATTAGACAACAAAAAGAAATAAAAGGCATCCGATCAGCAAAGAAGTCAAACTCTCACTCTTTGCAGATGATATACTTCATGTGGAAAACCCTAAAGACTCCACCCCAAAATTACTAGAACTCATACAGGAATTCAGCAACGTGGCAGGATACAAAATCAATGCGCAGAAATCAGCCGCATTTCTACACACTAACAATGAAACAGAGAAAGAGAAATTAAGGAGTCAATCCCACTTAAAATTGCACCAAAACCCACAAGATATCTAGGAATAAACCTAACCAAAGAGGAAAAGGATCTATACTCGGAAAACTACAGAACACTCATGAAGGAAATTGAGAAGACACAAAGAAATGGAAAAATGTTCCATGTTCATGGACTAGAAGAATATTGTTAAAATGTTTATGCAACCTAGAGCAATCTATACATTCAATGCAATCCCTACCAAAATACCATCAACTTTTTTCACAGAGCTGTAACAATCCTAAAATTTGTATGGAACCAGAAAAGACCAAAGGAATGTTGAAAAAGAAAACCAGTACTGGTGACATCACAGTCCTGGACTTCAAGCTCTATTACAAAGCTGTAATCATCAGGACAGTATGGTATTAGCACAAAAACAGACACATAGATCAATGGAACAGAACAGAGAACCCAGAAACAGATCCTCAACTCTATGGTCAACTAATCTTCGACAAAGCAGATAAGAATATCCAATGAAAAAAAGACAGTCTCTTCAACAAATGGTGTTGGGAAAATCGATCTGCTGTTATCTTAGACTGAGATGGATCTGCACATTGTTTCTCCATTAATGATCACAGGATCATAAACAACCAGAGTTGGAAGAAATCTTAAAAATCACTTAGTTCACATCCCCTTTCTCCTCTTATTCACCTGTCAAAACAGTCTTTGATTTCTCTTCATACTCCTCCTGTGAAATGACCATCCAGGGAGATTAAATTGTTTAACCTCTCTTGGTCTCAATTTCCCCACAATTATAAAGTAGACTATTACCTACCTCAGAGAATTAAATCAGATAATAGATATAAAATACTAGTGCCTAGCAAGTGTTCAATAAATGTTCTCATTAAATATCAGCTTAAAAATGACAATTTACAATTTGTAAGCTAAGACACTGTAATATCAATTTTAGTGTGTAGTGACTAGCAATTAAAAAATTTTTTTTGAAGGTTTTATTTTTAAGTAACCTTTACACCCAGTGTAGGGCTTGAACTTAAACCCTGACTGGGATCAGGGGTTGCATGGTCCACTGACTGAGCCAGCCAGGTCCCCGTGACCAGCAATTTAAAGAAATGAAAAAGGGAGCACCTGGGTGGTTTAGCTGAGTTTTTAAACCTCTGCCTTGGACTCAAGTCATGATCCCAGGGTCCTGGGATCTAGCCCTGTATTGGGCTCCCTGCTCAGCCCTATATTGGGGAGTCTACTTCTCCCTCTCCCCCTGCCTCTCCCCCTGCTCATGCTCTCTTGGTCACGCTTAAATGTTAAGAAAAAAAAGAAAAAAAGAGGGGCGCCTGGGTGGCTCAGTAGGTTAAGCCACTGCCTTCAGCTCAGGTCATGGTCTCAGGGTCCTGGGTTGAGCCCCACGTTGGGCTCTCTGCTTGGCGGGGAGCCTGCTTCCCCCTCTGTCTCTGCCTGCCTCTCTGCTTACTTGTGATCTCTGTCAAATAAATACATAAAATCTTAAAAATAAAAAAGGAATAGAACATATAACATGTAGTATGTATATTATTTATAAAAATTTTGTTCCTTTTAAATGTTGGTACAGGGATGCCTGGCTGGCTCAGTTGGTGAAGCATATGACTCTTGATCTCGCGGTTGTGAATTCAGACCCTGTGTTGGGTGTACTAATTTAAGAAAGCAAAGTCTTAAAAAAAATGTGGGTATATATGCACGTGTGTGTCCTGGGTCACAATATGAAATGTATTACTGTAGGTCAGGTGGAAAAAAGTTTGAGAAACATTGTAACACACATTAGTTCTTTTCTTCCTTTGCTGATTTTTAATGCTGCAAGCAGTCTTTATTAGATTATCATTCTATGCAAGCCTTAGTAACTATAGAGTATGAAGTTCCAGCTCTGTAAAATATTTTTGTTTCTAGCTTATAGCACAGTATCTGGTAAACAGAAGGTGCTAATGCACACTGATTGTACCAGGAATTAGAAATAGTATGAAAATATATAGATATTAGTACTTCTTAATCTTTTCTAGGTGCTTAGACTCTGTTTGAAAGGTTGTTGCAAGTTTTGGGCTTTCTTTCCAAGCACTCACAATTTTGTAGGTTTTAGGGAATTCCTGAAACTCCATCCACCACTTTCTAAGGATCTATGGACATTAAGTTTTTTATTAAAGATTTTATTTATTTGACACAGAGAGAGATCACAAGTAGGTGGAGGCAGGCAGAGGGGGAGGCAGGGCGTGGTGGGGGGAGAGAAAAGACCCCCTGCTGAGCAGAGATTCCCAATGAGGAGCTCCATCCCAGGACCCTGAGATCATGACCTGAGCCGAAGGCAGAGGCTTAACTACTGAGCCACCCAGGCGCCCTGGTTTTTGTTTTTAAATTGAAGTATAGTTGATATACAATGTTATGTTAGTTTCAGGTGTACAATATAGTGATTGGGCATTTTATGATATATATAGTCACGACAAGTGTAGCTGCCATCTATTACAATACCACTGACTATAATTTCTATGTTCCAAGGGAGCTACTCATTCCATAACTAGAAGCCTGTACCTCCCACTCCCCCTAACCCATTTTTCCCATCCCCCAACCCCTGACCCTAAAGTACAGAAGACTGAAATTAAGATGTTTAACTTCTGACCATGAGGGTGTGAGGTCAATAGCGGAAGAAAGCTCAGGAAAAGATTAATTTTGAATTCACCTGCAAATCCTAGGATTCTAGAACTTCGGCGCTAGGAGGGCAGAGGCTGAGATGGAGAGAAGAGTACAGTCTGAGTCCATTGGTGTTCCGGTCAAAGAATAGTGGAAACAACTTTAACATTTCTTTTACATACGTTACTTCATTCAAGTGCCGCAAAAATCCTATGACGATGAAGCTGCAGCTCCGGAGAGCTTAAGGACTTAATCGAAAAGGACGCAGGTGGAGAAGGCACTGGAAGCGCTGTGCTAAATCTCCGTGTGTAGGGTGGTGTGGTTAGGCTGAGCAACAGCGGGGAGGAAGGGGCGGGGCCGCGCACGCGCACCGTCGCATCAACGCCGACGTCTCTGGGTTTCCTTTCGCAGCCAGCGGTCCTCTCAGTTCAGTACGGTGGCCGACGGGAGCCAGGCGCTGGGGATGAATGAAGGTGCTGGATGAAGGTTGAAACAGCCCCCTCCTTTCCCTTTCCTTCAGTGCGGCTTCTTTCTTTGTGCTTGTGCGGTGTCCCCATACAGCCTATCGCACTGCCGACCCCACTGATCCCGGCGTCTGGGTTTTTGGTTCCTGGGACGACTCAGGGCACAGCTAGTGTTGGCGAATTGGGATTTTTCGCCTAGGCCCAATTTCGGATCGCGCTCTTGATTTCTACAGCGTCCCGCCTCTAGGGCGCGGAATCCGTGTTGGGTCCCGGGAGGTTGGAGGGCAAATCTGAAAGGTATGACAGAGCTTCCGCTTCTCAGGCCTAAGCGCGTTCCTCGGTTCATGTCGGTCACTGGCCACACATTTCTCTGCGAGAGCGACTGGTTGGTTCTCGTTACGCTGAGGGCGAGACCTGTGAGCACACACAGGTCTTGGTGCCTCTGCTCCCTCAGTCCGCCCTTCTGTTAAAAGGGCAGCTCTTCTTGCTTAAAAACTAAGTAACTTTTCTGCTCAGGGCTCCGTTAACCCACGGTTTTGCTAGTCTGTGGGTTTTAGAGGGGATAGCTTTGGCCACCTACTCCCTGCCTTTTTTGGGTGGGGGGGCGGCAGGGGGAGGAAGTCTTCTGATTACTAGTGAAGACAGAGAAGTGCCCAAGTAGAACTCCTCTTTCTCCCGTAGTGAATTGCATCTCCATAGCTGTTTTTCTACCCATGCAACACAAAGGACATTAGGATAGTGTTATGGTCTCCAGAACGTTGCTTCTGGCATTGCTTTTGGCTAAAGAGATTTAGCTTCCATTGACTTGTGGAGGGTGGGAAAGAGAAGCCTAACAGTTCTTTACATTTGTTGAGTAGGCATAAGAAACTAAAGAGGTGCGGAAGAGGAACATTCTTTAGTACTCATTTTTATTTGCACTGTGGTGCTCAGATGGTGGATGCAGTGGAGAAAGTCTTGGACTGAGATTTAACAGATGAGGGTTCAGCCTTGGATTTTGCCACTAGCTAGTCATCACTATATCTCTCTGGGCTTCATATTTCTTCTTTGCAAAATAAGTATTAGAACAGAAGATCCCTAGGGCTGGAGGAACTATTAATGTACTCCGTTTTCTTTCTCACTTTTTAGGTGGGAGTAAAAACATAGGGAGCCTTTAATTGTGCCAGAAACATAGCCAGCATGGGGACCTATTAAAGAAAGACCACATTTCTCAGGGTTTTTAAAGAGGGGCCATTCATACATGTAGGAGTTATACCTACTTTCCTTTTTTTTTTTTTTTTTTTTAAATCATTAGGATCAACAGTGATAATGGCTGAGTGTACAAGTCTTCAGTTTGTCAGCCCTTTTGCTTTCGAGGCAATGCAGAAGGTGGATGTTGTTCGGTTGGCATCTTTAAGTGATCCGGAATTAAGACTTCTCCTGCCCTGCTTGGTGCGGATGGCACTCTGTGCTCCTGCTGACCAGAGCCAAAGCTGGGCTCAGGATAAAAAACTGATCCTTCGTCTTCTCTCTGGAGTGGAAGCTGTCAATTCCATTGTTGCGTTGTTGTCTGTGGATTTTCATGCTTTAGAACAGGATGCCAGCAAAGAACAGCAGCTTAGGTAATGTTGTGTTATATAATATGTGGGTTGGGATTTACTTAGATTTGTCAAAGAAGAGGGAATCAAATATTTCTTTGGAGCTTTTAGAACTTTTTATTGGATGTATTCTCCCGGAAAAGATTGGGAATCTAAACTTTGGAGAGCATTTTACCTAGTTCTTTTCTATTTATAGCTAAAATTCTAGAATCTTTTGAATTCTATATTCTAAAATGTGTGGAGAAGTTTGGCTACATATACTATTGCTTTCATGCTAAACTGATTAGATCAGTTACTCAACGGAAAGTGGGAGGGTAAGTTCCCCTATAATAAAAGTATTTATTTGGGCTCCTGGGTGGCTCAGTGGGTTAAGCCCCTGCATTCGGCTCAGGTCATGATCTCAGGGTCCTGGGATCAAGTCCCGCATCGGGCTCTCTGCTCAGCGGGGAGCCTGCTTCCTCCTCTCTCTCTGCCTACTTGGGTTCTCTCTCTGTCAAATAAATAAATAAAATCTTTAAAAAAAAAAAAAGTATTTATTTGAATCACCCAGGAGGCTTTTTGAGCTTAACATTGATTTCCCAAAATTCTGGGCATTTGTTTGGTTCTTCCCCGCCCATTGTGAATCCAATATCGAGCCACTGTTGTTCATGGAAGTAGCTGTCAACTATTAGTTGGAGCCTTTATATAAGTTGTGAATCCCTGAAATAGGCAAACTAAATAGTATTTCAGAAATACTACATTCATGAAATGTATGAAAAGAATTAATACATTCTTTTGTAGATTATTTCAACTAAAGATAATTTTATATTATTTCTGTCAGTGTTCTCATGATTGTTGTTTTACACATTTGTACCTTATTAGGCATAAACTTGGAGGAGGCAGTGGTGAGAGCATCCTGGTATCACAGCTTCAGCATGGATTGACGTTGGAGTTTGAACACAGTGATTCACCTCGTCGATTGCGTCTTGTGCTTAGTGAACTGTTGGCAATTATGAACAAGGTGCATTTATTTTAATCACACATCAGAATATGCATGATTTGATGTCTACACATAGAAAGTAGAATTGGGGGGATGCCTGGGTGGCTCATTCGGTTAAGTGTCTGCCTTCAGCTCAGGTCATGATCCCAGAGTTCTGGGGTTGAGTTCAGCACGGGGCTCCTTGCTCGGCAGGGAGCCCGTTTTTTCTCTGCTTGCCCCTCCCCCTGCTTGTCCTCTCTCTCTCTCTCTCTCTCTCTCTAATAAATAAGTAAAATCTTAAAAAGAAAAAAAAAAGAAAGTAGAAACAGCCTAGGAAACAGCCAAGTTACATCCTCTTTTACACATATTTCTATTTGTTTTGAAAGTGTTTTCCTTTTAAAGGTTTAAAAGGATATTAAATGCCTACCTTTCTTTCTCTACTATTTTCTTTTCTTCTCTTTTTAAAAAAAAATATTTATTTATTTGAGAATGAGAGAGAGAAACATGAGAGGGGGAAGGTCAGAAGGAAAAGCAGACTCCCTGCTGAGCAGGGAGCCCAATGCGGGCCTGGATCCTGGGACTCCAGGATCATGACCTGAGCCTAAGGCCGTCGCTTAACCAACTGAGCCACCCAGGTGCCCTCTTTCTCTACCACTTTCTCTCATTTATACCAACTCTGTATTTTCTACTGTAGAGATTTTTTTCTCTATGGACTCCATACAATGACTTCTTGATATCTAGAAGGGTACATAGCTCAAGACTTCTGCAAATTACCAAATTTGATAATATCTTTATAGGATATGATTTCCCTCATAAAATATTATAAAACATAACTGAAAAATTTAAGTGATTCCTTTAGACACTGAATGAGCATTCATTATCTCACACAACAGTGAATAGGGAATATCAAAGCTGAATTGGATGTAGGATTGTTGGCTAGCCTTACTCATTAGATGGCTGAATTGCTTCTTATACTACAGAAAGCTATTCAACTTCGCATGTCAGCAAAATGATAGACTACTTAGTTCATGGACCTTTGGGTAATTATGAGTAATTGAAACTCTGAATTTAAATTTGTGTATGTCAGGGGTCTACTATAAAAAGAATTAAGCTGGATCTTTATATTAAGATGGCTTATATATTAAGCCCAGAGTTTCAGAGGCAAAAGTTTATTTTTTTACTTATTTACTGTTAGAACTTCAAAGTCAGTTCCTTTTAATAATAAAGCTTAGTTTTATAAACTGTGGACCAAACAACTCTAAATTCTGTTTCCAAAGAAAATACTGGTGGGGTTGCGGGGGATGCAGTTAGTTAGTTTTAGATAGTCTTTCAGATACGTTAGAAATCTTTATTTTTTTTATTCTTTTCTTAAAATTTATTTGTTTCTTTAATTCCAGTGTATATGTTACAGATCTTTTAAAAAATGTTTTTCTATTACAAACAGTTATTTCTTTCTATTATTTTCTACTGTACTATGGGCTTAATTTCAATGAGTATTTTTCCAGCATCTTTTTCTTAATATCTAACTTATAGATCTAGTAAAGTAAGATAGGAAAAAGACCTTTCTCCTCTGGGAAGTTTCCAATATTTCAGTTCAGAACTCTTCAGGAAATGGGAAGTGTGATGAAACTACTGTAGGAGATTTTAAAAAATTTAGTAGGTACTTAAATTGATCTACATTTTTATTTTTTGTTTTTCCTACAGTTAATTTGCTATTGAGCATACTTTATATTTGTTATACTGCTTTAAGGTTACCATTTCTTGCCTTTATTTTTGAGCTATAACTTTTGTAGGTAGCATTTCTAGTTCATTTGTTTGGCTTGTCTTACATTTAATTCCAGATGTCTCCAAATATTTATATAGAAATATATTACTGAGCCCCATATTGCTGTATCTGAATAATAATTAATGTCACTGTGATTAAAATGGCTCAAATTCATCAAATATTGCATATTTTGCTGCAGTATATTAATGACATATTTAGAAACATGGTCTGTAAACTCAATAAATAATGATAAAAATAGTAAAGGATTTAGTACATTATCTGAAATTAATAGAATTCATTATTTCTTTTTTTTCTTTTTCTTTTTTAAGGTGTCTGAGTCCAGTGGAGAATTTTTTTTTAAGTCATCTGAGCTATTTGAGAGTCCAGTCTATTTGGAGGAAGCTGCAGATGTACTTTGTATTTTACAAGCAGGTACTATAATGACTGCTAAGATACATTATGTTCGTAGTTTCTTATTAAATGGTACCGTGTAATTTCTTAACTTGGAAATTGTGTTATTTTATATAAACATTTTATATATTTAATAACAATGCACCTTAAAATGTTAAGACAAAAATGGCTAGCAGTAGAATAGTGATTAAGTAAATTATATTATTTCCCCAGTAGAGCACATTACACAGCCATTAAGTAGTGTATTTGAAGGAATTTAATAATCTGTTAGAAAATGATCATAATCTGTAAGGGAAAAAAGCAAAGGGTAAATGATAAGTATACTATAATCCCAATTATCTTTTTCTTTAAAGATTTTATTTATTTATTTGACACACAGAGATCACAAGTAGTCAGGGCAGCAGGCAGAGAGAGAGGGGGAAGCAGGCTCCCCACTGAGGAGAGGGCCTGATGTGGGGCTCGATCCCAGGACCCTGGGATCATGACCTGAGCCAAAGGCAGAGGCTTTAACCCATTGAGCAAACCAGGTGCCCTTATAATCCCAATTATCTTAAAGTTAAGATAATACTTGTGGGGGGACTGAAATATTTCAAATTACTAACATTGAACAATTGGATTAGAAAGATAGAGGACATAAAAAAGCCAAGATTTTCATGAAAATCCCTCTTGCCCAGCACTGTCCAGTGTAGCAGTGGCAGTGATACATGTTGGGCTTTCCAGTACAGTAGCTACTAGCTACGTGTGGTTACGAATTACTTGAAATGTGACTACTGGGACTGAACTATTTTTAACTTTATTTAATTTGGATTAATTAATTAATTAATTTTTTGGAAGGATTTTATTAAGTTATCTCTGCACCCAGGGTGGGGCTTGAATTTGAATTTACAACCCTGAGACCAGGAGTTACCTGCTATATCCACTGTGCCAGCCAGGCACCCCAGTTAACTTAAATTTCAATAGCCACATGTGGCTGGTGGCTATCCTCCTGGACCGTTCAGCTCTAGACTATGAAAAGAAAGTACCTTAATTGCTTTTAAATTGCATTTGTGAAATGTCAAAAAATGCTTATGTATAATATGATGAAATATCACTCCTTGATAGTAACATTGACTTTGTTCTCTTGTAGAGCTCCCTTCCCTGCTTCCTATAGTGGATGTAGCTGAAGCCTTGCTACATGTTAGAAATGGTGCTTGGTTCTTATGTCTGTTGGTGGCCAATGTTCCTGATAGTTTTAATGAAGGTAAATGTAATTTTAAAATAGGCTATTGAAGAGATTTGCTTGTGCAGATACAGGACCTGATTTTTTGAGCTAAGAAGAAATATTTATGTGCTTTTTTTTTTTTTTTAAGATTTTATTTATTTATTTGACAGAGAGAGAGATCACAAGTAGGCAGAGAGGCAGGCAGAAAGTGGGGAGGGAAGCAGGCTCCCTGCTGAGCAGGGAGCCTGATGTGGGGTCGACCCCAGGACCCTGAGATCATGACCTGAGCCAAAGGCAGAGGCTCTACCCACTGAGCCACCCAGGCGCCCCTATATTTATGTGCTTTTATTTGAGATTTTCTCTTTGGAAAGTTTATTAGTGAAATATTATTGTAGAAAAATATTATTGAGAAGATTTCAAGATTGTTTTGAGATTACAGATTTAAGTACATTAAGTGGACTATGAAATAATTTTTTTGTCACTAGTCGCCAGTGCTATAACAGTAAAAAATACTAAAGACCTAGAAGCTGTAATTCTATGCTCATGGACCAAAGGGAAGAAGACATATTATCTGTGAAACATCCAGCGTGCAGTGCAAGTAACATGTAATTAGAAATAGCAGCCATTAAACCCTTTGTGTTTTAGCCTTATTTCTGTCAGTTTGCAGAAAAGTTGAAATTGAGAAAAATCAACTGAAATTTTCATGTCTATTTCAAATGACTACTGATTGATTGAAGATTGTTGTTTGGGTCTGTGTGGTATAAAAATAAAAACATTTATTGAGCAAGGTTGTGAATTAGGAGCCAAAGAGGAAAAAGCAGTGGATGTGGTGGTCATAATTTCTAGCTTTGTCACTTACTTTTTGTGTCATCTCGATCAAGATATGAATCATGTATAAGATGAGGTATTACTAATAACATTTCCCTTACATTTCTGAGAGATTTATTAAATATCACAAGATACATAAAAGTCCTTTGTAAAAACTGTGGTATTGCTGGTTTTATGTCTATATATTTTACCAGTTACTGAGAGAGGAGTGCTGATGTTTCCAAACGTAACTATGGCTTTTTCTGTTCCTTTTTTCATTTTGTCAGTTATGCTTCCTTAAATTTGAAGCTGTGATTGGGTCCATGTACATTTAGGATTGTTATATCTTTATGATGAGTTGAGCCTTTTTCTTTTTCATTATGATATGTGCTTCATTATCCCTGGTAATGTATCTTCTTTTGATACCCACTTAATTGAGAGAGCCATAGCAGCTTACAATTAGTATTTGCATGGTATATATCCATCTTTTTGAAAAATTTCCATCTTTAAGGTGGGTTTCTTGTAGACAAGTAGAGCTGAATCTTGTTTTTTGTAAAAAATTTAGTTATAGTCTTTCCTTTTTAATTGGAGAGTTTAGACTGTTTACATAGATCATTTAATGTGATTATTGTGAGAGTTAGACTTAAATGTATCATCTTGCAATTTGTTTTCTGTTTGTTTCCTTTTTCCTCTTTCCCTTTTACTTTCTTCATTTGGGTTGAAATTTTTAGGATTCCATTTTATCTCCACTACTGTCATATTAGCTATATGTCTTTGCTTAATCTTTTTCTTTGCATTTTTATTTCTTAATTTATTGTTGTCAAGTTTAAAGTATGCATCTTTGGGGCACCTGCGTGGCTTCGTCAGTTAAGTGTCTGACTTTTTTTTTTTAAAGACTGTTTATTTATTTGAGAGAGAGAGTATGAGTTGGGGGGAAGAGCAGAGGGAGAGGGACAAGCAGGCTTTGTGCTGAGCGTACACCCCAAGGCAGGTCTCGATCCCACAACCCTGAGATCATGACCTGAACTGAAGTCAAGAGCTGGTCACTCAACTGACTGAGCCATCCAGGCGCCCCAAGCTACCAACTCTTGATCTCAGGATCATGAGTTTAAGCCTTGTGTTGGGCTCCACAGAGAGTCTACTTAAGAAAAAATAATTAAACAACAACGACAAAAATGAAGTATGCATCTTTAACTTTAACTTTAACTTATCTTTAACTTATCAGTCTACTTTCAATGATTTTATACCTCTTCACATATAATGTAATATACTTCTCTATTTTCCCCTCCTGTCCTTTGTGCTACTTTAAAATTTTAGAGTGAGAGTGTGACTTGGGGGCGAAGGGTAGAGGGAGAGGGAAAGAGAGAACCCTAAGCAGGTGTCATGCTCAACGAGAAGCCTGATCTGGGGCTCACTGTCACGACCCTGAGATCATGACCTGAGCCGAAATCAGGTCTGACGCTTCACAGACTGAGCCACCCAAGTGTCCCACTTCATTCTTTTTGGGGCTCCACATTTCCATCTGCTATAATTTCCCTTTAGCTTCAAATACTTTCTTTAACATGTCTTGTAGTTCAGGTTTGCTGGTAACAAATTTTTCCAGCTTTTAAAATTTATTTGTTTTTATTTTTAATAATATTTTATTTTCTTAAGTAATCTCTACACCCAGTGTGGGCCTCAAACTTAACCTGGAAATCAAGAGTCACACACTCTTCCTACTGAGCCAGCCAGGTGCTGCTTTCTGTTTTTGTTTTTGTTTTTTTTTAAAATCTGAACAAAGAAACAAACAAGCAAAAAACAACACTCAAACCTGATTTTGTCTTCATTCTTCAAAGATATTTTTCACTGGGTATAAAATATTAGGGTGACATTTTCTTTTAGCTCTTTAAAATGTCATTCTGTTGTCTGTGGTAGTTTTGATTTCTGTTCCTCTGTACATAATGTTTGGGGTTTTTTTGCTGGCTGCTTTTATTTATTTTTTCTTTTTGTCTACTTTAAAGATTTTCTCTTTTCTATTGGTTTTCAGAAATTTGATTATGATGGGTCTCGATATGATTTTCTTTGTGTTTATCCTGCTTGAGCTTCTGTGATTATAGTTTTCATCAAATTTGAAAAAGTTTCTTCAGATATATTTTTGTCTTCCATTTTCTTTTTCTTTGAGACTGTAATTATATTTGACTACTTAATGTTGCCCCACAAGTCACTGTTCATTTTTTGTCTCTTTTCATTCTGTGCTTTATTTTGACTAGTTTCTGTTGCTGTGCTTTCACATTCCCTGATCATTTTCTTCTGTAGTGTCTGTGCCACATAAATGATTAATTAAAAGGCTGAAGAAATTGTTTCTAACATCTTACTTGAAAGCTTAAAGTAATAGCGGATATTAAATGTTCAGTTTGCAGGGGTCTGATTAAAAATGGAGAACGGCAAGATGAAGAAAGTCTTGGAGGAAGGCGCAGGACAGATGCCCTACGCTTCTTATGTAAAATGAATCCTTCTCAGGCCCTCAAAGTTCGAGGGATGGTGGTAGGAGATTTTATTATTTTTGTGAGACAAAAGTCTTTGTATTATGATCAGGAACTTTCTCAAGGTAGTTTTAGAATCTTGCAGCAATTTGAAATTATAATTGTATATTGGATTATATTATTATAATTATTATTACCATCCTCTCTGGGTTTTTATGTTTTGGATATGTCTTCTTCTAAACTTTAGAAACTTTAAAACATCTAAACACTTAAGTGTCCTGGCCCTTTTCCTTATGATACTCAGTTCAGTTTGTTTTCTTCACTGTGTTAGGTGGAAGAATGTCACTTGCCAGGGCTTGGAGTGGCTTTGACATTGGATCACACTAAAAATGAAGCTAGTGAAGATGGAGTGAGTGACTTGGTTTGTTTTGTTAGTGGTTTGCTTCTTGGAACAAATGCGAAAGTCCGGACTTGGTTTGGAACTTTTATCCGAAATGGACAGCAGGTGAGGGTTTAAAGATCTTCTAGGCTAAGAATCAGGTTATTTTGGCAACTAATAAAAGAGGAAGAAACACTTCTAGAACGATGTCATTAGACCAGTGGTTCTCAACACTTTTAGCCTCAGGAACTCCTGACATTTTAAATCCTGGAGGGCACTAAAGAGCTTTTGTTTATGTGCTTTTATCTGTTGATATTTACCATATTAGAAATGAAAACTGAAATATTTACTTAATTCATTTATTTTAATTTTTTTATTTTTAAAGATTTCATTTATTTATTTGAGAGAGAGTGAGTGAGAAGGAGCAGGGGGAGAGGAGTGGGGTGAGAGGCAGAGGGAGAGGGAGAAGTAGCCTCTCTGCTGAGCAGAGAGCCTGACATGGGGCTCAACCCCAGGACTCTGGGTTCATGACCTGAGCCAAGGGCAGACGCTTAACCAACTGAACCACCCAGGTGCCCCTGCTTAATTCATTTAAAAATAACAATAATAACCATATTAAATATGAACATATTTTTAATGAAAAATGAACATATTTTCCAAAAATTTAGTGAGAAGGGTACATTTTTGCATTTCTCTTTAATGTCTGGCTCAATAGAACCTTTGGAAAACAACATTGTACACTTGTGAGAAAATGAGAGTAAAATGGCCAATAATGTTTAAGGATATGTTTTTGACCTCTGGACCCTCTGAAAGAGTTTTGGGAATCACTAGTGTTCTGGGTTAGATTCATCATCAAAATAAGTTATTATAGTCTGTAATTTTAATATATATTTTTTATTGTAGTAAAATATACATAACATGAAATTTACCATTTTAATCCTTTGTAAGTTTTGCAACCATCATCACTGTTCATTTTCAGAACTTTTTTATCATCTTAAAAAGAAACTCTACCCATTAAACAATTCCTTGTTCCTCCTTCCTTCCAGCCTCTGGTAACTTTTTTCTACTTTCTATCACTATGAATTTGACTGTTCTAGGTACCTCAGATAAGTGGAATCACACAGCAGTTCTCTTACTGAGTTTGGCTTGTTTTAGTTATCATAATGTTTTCAAAGTCCATGCATGTTGTAGTGTATATTTTCAAGGTTGAATAATATTCATCGTATGTATATACCACATGTTAATTTGTTTATTCATCTATTGGTGAATATGTATTATATTTTGCAATGGTTTTTAAGTTACAAAATTTTTACTTTTTCAAAGAACATTTCTGGTGGAGTGGTGGAGTACCTGGGTGGCTCAGTTGGCTTCAGCTTAGGTCATGATCTCAGGGTCCTGGGGTTGAGCCGACTGAGCCACCTAGGTGCCCCTTAAGCTTTGCTTTTTAAGGGAAGTGAACATTGTTGTGTACTTAATATATGTCAGGCACTGTGTTAAGCACTTTGGGATGTTCATCTTGTTTGTAAGTGTCCTTTGTGTGCAGTAAATTTCTTATTTGAACCTAATGCTATTAAAGCAGGTTTATCATATTTTAGTTAGAAACACTCTAAAAATAATTAACATTTGCCTGGTTCTTTACAGTTTAGAACTGCTTTCATATGTGTGATCTTTGTTCATTCATCTATTTAAAAGATATTGAGTGCTTGCTGTATATCAGGCACAGTGGTAGGCCCTGCCAAGTAATAGATGACTAAAACATTATCCTTGCCTGAAGAACTGTGAGGGTGATAGACTTCTAAACTCCTAATTACAACAGCCTTGGGAGTTAAATATTATTATTATTATTATTTTTTTAAACTCTTTTCTTTTTAAAAAAAAATTTTTTTTTTTTAAGATTTTATTTATTTATTTGTCAGAGAGAGAGAGCGAGAGAGCGAGCACAGGCAGACAGAGTGGCAGGCAGAGGCAGAGGGAGAAGCAGGTTCCCTGCCGAACAAGGAGCCTGATGCCCATGGGACTCGATCCCAGGACACTGGGATCATGATCTGAGCCGAAGGCAGCCGCTTAACCAACTGAGCCACCCAGGCATCCCGGGAGTTAAATATTATTAATAAAATATTTACTTCCTTGTCACTAAAAAAATGGGGTTTGGGGTGCCCGAGTGGCTCAGTGGGTTAAAGCCTCTGCCTTCGACTCGGGTCAGATTCCAGGGTCCTGGGATCAAGCCCCGCATTGGGCTCTCTGCTCGGCAGGGAGCCTGCTTCTCTTCCTGTCTCTCTGCCTACTTGTGATCTCTGTCAAATAAATAAATAAAAATCTTAAAAAAAAATTTAAAAATGGGGTTCAGAGACGTAAGCATACATAATCAATGGCAGAGCTATCATTTAAACCCAAGATGTTGTGTCTCTGTATCACAAATGACTATATCACAGATGACTCCTTTAGTCATTATGTATTTGAAAGTACCATTTGGGGCGCCTGGGTGGCTCAGTGGGGTAAGCCACTGCCTTCAGCTCAGGTCATGATCTCAGGGTCCTGGGATCAAGCCCCGCATTGGGCTTTCTGCTTAGCAGGGAGCCTGCTTCCTCCTCTCTCTCTGCCTGCCTCTCTGTCTACTTGTGATCTCTGTCAAATAAATAAATAAAATCTTTAAAAAAAAAAAAAGAAAGTACTATTTAAGTGAAATTTTACAGTTCAGATTGTCATTAATTTAGTGTTTTCTGTAAAGCCAATCCATATTAAGGTGAGTAGAGTATTCTTGAAAGGAATCAGTGAATTTTGAGTTTGCTCATTTGGTTAAAACAAGATTCTGCAGTTCTGACAGCCTCTTCAAATAGGTCAATTTTAAATGTTTAATGGGGGAGCTTTGTTTGAGCATCCTTTTGACTTAGTAAGTGCTCCATGGTTCCTTCCTTTTGTGGTCCATATTTTTTACAGAGAAAAAGAGAGACCAGTAGTTCTGTCCTTTGGCAAATGAGAAGGCAGCTTCTTCTGGAGTTGATGGGCATTCTCCCCACAGTAAGAAGTACCCGCATTGTGGAAGAAGCTGATGTGGAGATGGAGCCCAATGTGTCTGTGTATTCGGGGCTGAAAGAAGAGCATGTTGTGAAAGCCAGTGCGCTCTTACGTCTGTACTGTGCTTTGATGGGGATCGCTGGACTCAAGTATTCAATAATTTGATATTTTATCTTTTTATCATTTTACTTTCTTGTTTCTATTCCCAAGAAAGTGAGCCAAAGGCCTTTTAACTGAGGATTTGGGTTTTCTACTGGGCTTAGCTAGTGGGCTGGCCTATATCAAGAGCAAAGTCCTAAGGCAAAAACATTCCCAGGTGGGATGTATCCATCTATTTTTGTCGATTGTAAATAGAATTATGTGAATATGGGAGGGGCCAGAGCAGTTTAAGAAAACCTGTGACTTTACCACAGCTCGACAGGACTAGAGTGAATGATCTGTGAGTGATACTTTACCAAGCCCATGCACCTAGTTGAAGTAAATCTCTCCTGTCCTTTCACAACTGAGATCCTGGATTATTTAAAATTGACATGTTGTGATTATTAAGCACAAGGTTCCTTATGTAGTCACTGCACTACATCCTTTTGAATAATGTCCTCAACCACTATGCATACAGTCCTCACTTTGCATTTCTCTGATAAGTATGAATTTCACTAACCTGGGCTTGGCATTGGCTTAGTTATTAACACTACTCCCTCAACAACTAATGTATCAGTTACCATGATACATTGACCAAATAATCGCATGAAGTACAAACTTTGCGAGAGCTTTTCAAGCCACAGTTCACTCTATAAATAACAGATGCACCTCATTTCTTTTAAAGTTGTTGGTGACTGGTCACTGCCAATCTATTAGTCAGTTGGTGAACAGACAGGAAAGTGCAGAGTTGTACTGTTGCCTTGTCTCAGGAATAAACGCTTGTGTCATTTGACAAAAATAATTGAAAGAAGGAACTGGCCAAGAAGGATGAATGTGTAGCAAAGAAACAAAGGTGGTAACACTGGAAGTGGTGTTTGAACCAAACATAAATGTAGTAGCCGATCTTAACAATGTCAGCACTGCTGCCATTTGAGAAACCCAAGATAATGTAGCCGAAGAACGTAGTGAAGGTGCCCTTGTCGAGCTGATTGAGGAAAGTCATTGTGGAGAAAATGATGAAGTCCCAGAGGAGGTGAAGCTGCCAAAAATCTTCGCATTAAAGAAACTCTCAGATATTTCGTGACAGAATGTAACAAAGGATAAAATGTTGGAATCAGAGCCGAACTTAGAAAGGGGGATGATAGTTCTTCAAGGCTTAAGAAAGAGGTTCACTCCACATTATAAGATATATAGTGAGAAGAAGGCAAGGGCTTTTCAAACTATTCTTGACAAGTTTTTTTACAAAGAAAACACTTTAATTTCCAGTGTTTAATATTTTCAATTATAGAGCACTATATAAATATTTGTTATTTTTTTCACCTCCCTATGTATTATGACTGACAAAGTTTTTAATGTTTTGGCAAACTTTAAAGGTTAACTTTTAACAGTTAACTTTCCCCATTGATTATTTCGATCACGATGCGTAGTTTCAGCTTGCGTGCTTATTTTTATAGTCTCCTGCTCCTGTGCCAAGTGCCAAGTGAGGATTGCATGTATTTGTGTCTGAGGAAAAGCACTGGTGGTAAGCGCAGCAATTTTGCTTTTAACGACTGAAGATTATAAAGGTTTTATAAATAGGAAGGTATCATTATAAAGCTCAGAATTTCTATCTGAAAAGTTCAACTCTTGGGAAGTCCCTTTTTCTTCCTTCCTCTCTCAACTAAGAAAAGTAAAACCTAATAATCTATCCCTTTTTTTTAGACCAACTGAGGAAGAAGCTGAGCAGTTGCTGCAGTTGATGACCAGCCGTCCTCCTGCTACACCAGCTGGGGTTCGCTTTGTTTCGCTTTCCTTTTGTATGCTGCTGGCCTTTTCTACACTTGTCAGGTACCTTCCTATAAAGCTTGCTCTGTTTTCTGAAGGTCTGCTTTTGCTTATTTATGAAAATGCACATGTAGCATTAATCGGGAGCTTACTAGAAAAATGGACGGTGGTCTCACCTTTTAGTAAATGGTGTGGTAGCATCTACTGGATGCCAGTTAAAGGAGTCATACTAGTTCTTCAAGATTTGGGAAGGCAAATAGCAGCCCCTGTACCCTTCCATCCTGTTTCCTCTTCCCTCAAGGCAACTTCTTTCAACTTCCTTCAGTTCTTTTAGCCTATGCTTTTGGTTTTTTCACTTCCGCATCTTTAAATAACGTGTTTGATTTGCTGTATTTTTGATTTTTCAGCTTTAGGAGTAATTGTGGATTTCCTACAATGAAAGATGAGGAATTAGTTGTCTCTTTCTAGTCTTCCCCCCCATCCGGTGCATCTCCGTATCCTTCCCATCTCCCCATTGTCCCAGTACAGTTATATTGCAAGTTTGCTCTGACAAATATATAGTTGTTCATATTGCCTCTATTGGGAGCTTAGCCATGTAACAGATAATAACTTTTCTTCTGTAAAACTTGCTTTTGTCTTAATAATTATTCTGTGTTTTGTCTGTTTTTCATTTGCTCTTTGTTCTGAGTACTTAATGTTAATACAACTTCAACATCTGCCAATCTGAACCTCCCTTCAAGATCTTCAGACTCCTTATTCTGTCAACTTTATTTTCTTAAGGAAGCTCTCCTGACTCTCTGAACTGGTTACTTCTACATCTGGTACACAGCTCTCATCCTGGAATTGCTCTTCACTATTATTTTCAGGACTTACTTCACATCTCCTTTGTTGGATCCCCTGCTTCCTGTATCTTCCATCTCTCTCTCTCTCTCTTTTTTAAGATTTTATTTTAATTTATTAATTTTTTAAAAAGATCTTACTTATTTATTTGAGAGAGAGACTGAGAGTGAGACCACAAGCAGGGGGAGTGTCAGAGGGAGAGGGAGAAGCAGGCTCCCTGCTGAGCAGAGAGCCTGATGTGGATTTGATTCAGGACCCTGGGACCATGACCTGGGCTGATGGCAGAAGCTTAACCTACTGAGCCACCCAGGCACCCCAGGATTTTATTTTATTTTTTGGATTTTATTTTTAAAGTAATCTGTACACCCAATGTGGGCTTGAATTTATAATCCCAAGATCAAGAATTGCATGCTCTACTGACTGAGCCAGCCAGGCACCCCAACATATGTCTGTTTTTTAAATTGCTTTCTCATTTTGCTTCTTTAGCATGGGTATGTGGGAGGTCAGTTATTTTGAGACTGGGTATTTCTGAAAATGTCTTTATTCTACTTTAGCACTTGATTGACAGTTTCATAGGGTTTAGAATTTGGGGTTGGAAATAATTTCCTTTGAGAATTTTGAAAATCTTGCTGCATTGTCTTCTGACTTCTAGTGTTACTGTTGAGAAATCTGATGACATTCTGATTCTTGGTTGTTTTTTTTTTTTTTTTTTTTTTTTTTTTTTTTTTTTTTTTTTTTTTTTTTTTTTTTTTTTTTTTTTTTTTTTAAATATGGAGACATGAAGGATTAGCTTTTTGTCCCTAGGGTTTTGAAATTTTTGGATGGTATATCTGCTTTTATCTATTGTGGTAGATATTCAGTAAACCCTTTCAACCTGAGAGCTCATGTCCTTCAGTTCTAGGAAATTTTCTCAAACTTATTTGTTGTCAGTGTTCCACATGACTTTTTTTCCTGTCCCAAATCTCTTATTTGGATATTGGACTTCCTGAAATGATTATCTTATTTTCTTATCCTTCCTATTTTCCTTATCTTTGTCTTGTTCTACTTTTTAAAAAACAGCTTAGTTGAGAGACCATTTACATACCATAAAATTTGCCCATTTTAAAGTGTACAATTCAACAGTTTTAAGTATATTTATAAAGTTGTACAAACATTACCACAATCTAATTTGGGAATATTTTTATCACTTTAAAAAGATACTGCTCATTCTACCTTCAAAGGATTTGTTTTCAACTTCTTTTTTTAAAAATTTTTTTTAATTTTTATTTTTTAAAGATTTTTATTTATTTATTTGACAGAGAGAGATCACAAGTGGGCAGAGAGGCAGGCAGAGAGAGAGGGGAAAGCAGGCTCCCCGCTGAGCAGAGAGCCCAATGCGGGGCTTGATCCCAGGACCCTGAGATCATGACCTGAGCCGAAGGCAGAGGCTTAACCCACTGAGCCACCCTTGTTTTCAGGCTCCCCTTGTTTTCAACTTCTAATCCTCTGTCATTTTTGACGTCTAAGAGCTCTTTTTTTTGGTTTTCTGGTTATTTCTTCTATACGGTAGCTGTTGCTTCATGGTGCCATGATTTCTCTGATATTAATCATAATGATTGAAGAGGTTTTATTAGTACTGTTGTTTTCTCTAAGGTTTTTTTTTTTCCCTGCTTTTTTTGGGTCTCTATTTTTCAAATTAGAAACTTTTTTCCAAGGCTTTGATCATTCTAGATTGTTATATTTAAGAGTAGGAGGGGTGCCTGGATGGCTCAGTGTGTTGAGTGTCTGGGTCTTGATTTCGGCTCAGGTCGTGATCTCAGGGTCGTGAGATGGAGGTCCTTGTGGAGCTCCTTCTCTCTTTCTCTCTTTCAAATATTTTTAAAAAAGAGTAAGAAACTAAAAAGCAGATTGAGTCTTTTTATGCATAGGTGGCTCTTTGAGAAACTATTGGGCTTATCAGATTCTTAGAGAAGACTTTTGCCTTACTTGGAGAATAAAGAACTGACAAGAAACCCCATAAGCAAAGTTAAGGGCTGGGAGATCTGAGTCTGCAGTATGATCATTCACTTAATTCTACTTTTAGAATGGTGTCGCAAATATCCCTGGTTGATCCTCAGTTCAGAGACACCCTCTTTCACCATCTCCAAAGCACAAATCTCCCATCTTCTCTCTTCTGGGGGGCGGGAATTCATCTAATTATGTGGAATGGAGGAGGTGATCTGGAGGTCTGCTACCTATATAGACTGATGATCTTTTTAGTTAAGTCAGTCTTCACTCTCCCTCCCAGAACTCCCTGGAACTGTCAGTTCCTGACAGAATCTTTGGGGATTCTGTGGTGTAAAGTGGATTGGCTTTTCCCTCCTGCTAGTCTAGTATTCTGCTTTCCTGGGTCTGCTGAATTAGTTACCACTCTTCTCTCTGTGCTCTTCCAGTATTTTGTGGTGTTGTCCCTCAGCATCATCTTATGCATTTATGCGTTTTTAGGAAAATCCCTTTAATGTAGTTTAGAGTTTTAGTAGGGTGTAAAAATAGATAATAAAATGAAGTGCTCTCTTTTCTCTTTACCTGAAGTAATTGCTAAAATTGTAATCTTCATTGCTTCTAGAAGGTGGGTATTTCTATCTGTATTTTTGGATAGGAGAGTTGAAGTTCAGAAGGATCATTTAAGTTTCTTGTTTGAGATCACATTACCGGTCATTAATAGAGGTAGGATTCCTTCTGAGCTCTCCCATGCCCTAAAGGCTGTTACCTTTCTACTATATAATGCTGTCTTTTATTAGTGGAATGGTTTAGGTATAGTTGAGAATGACCTTTTAAATTTTCTTAGCTTGGGATAGCAGGCTTTTTAGTTGCTTTTTGTTTTACTCATTTACACTGCAGTGAAGTAGAAGAAAATAAAAAATTATTTCACAAGTCAAAGCTGACTTGTATCTTTCAAGGTAAGTCTAGGAATTCCCTATTAAAACATTGTTGGTACATTTTTATAATCATTTTTTATGTTTCATGAACCCATGGCTCTTTTTTCTTTTTCTTTGAATAGTGATCACTTATTTCTCTTTAATTTTGAGTCCTGCTCAAAATGTTTCTGTAAATTAAATTTTATTTTCCTTGTTACTTCTCTAGTACTCAGTTTGAGACTTATTGATGAGTGTCTTAACTCTAGATTTTTTTCTATATGAAATATTAGCTGTTAATATAGTTCTTCTACCATTTTATTTTTTTTTATTTTTTATTTATTTTTTTTTAAAAGATTTTATTTATTTATTTGACAGACAGAGATCACAAGTAGGCAGAGAGGCAGGCAGAGAGAGAGGGGGAAGCAGGCTCTCTGCTGAGCAGAGAGCCCGATGTGGGGCTCGATCCCAGGACCCTGGGATCATGACCTGAGCCGAAGGCAGAGGCTTAACCCACTGAGCCACCCAGGCGCCCCTCTTCTACCATTTTAATCCCAGAAGGTCTTTGCTTTTCTAAAAAAAATAAGAGGAAATTCACTTTCTCCAAGTTGCAAATGCAGTAATTAAGCCTTTGAAAGAGTTTGTTCACATTTATAAAAACAAAGGGTCTTATTCTTCATCTCTGAAACTACTTCATATTTCAATGACAGTTAATGGCCATTTCAACAAGCAATTAATTTGAATTGATTATTTCAAAATAGGGAAGGAAAAAGTAATTTCTGCTAAAAATAATTCCAGAATGTTTTCTCATTCTTATGCTAGTATATCTGGTTTAAGCCAGTGACTTTCTTATATGTTTTATATAGTACACCTGAACAGGAGCAGCTAATGGTAGTGTGGCTAAGTTGGATGATAAAAGAAGAAGCTTATTTTGAAAGGTAAGATGACTTCATTTGTTGCAGTTAGTAAGTGTTTCTTACCTTCTCTTTGGAAATTCATATTTTCTTTTTTGTTTCAACAGTACTTCTGGCGTCTCTGCTTCTTTTGGGGAGATGTTGTTATTGGTTGCTATGTACTTTCACAGCAACCAACTTAGTGCTATCATTGACTTGGTCTGTTCCACTTTGGGGATGAAGGTAATTTTCTTTTATCTTCTTTCTAAGGAAGAGAGTTCTAAGCTGGGTGGGTTGTTTTTTTTTTTGTTTTGTTTTGTTTTTTTTTTGTAGTGTACAGTACTTTTTTTTTGTTTGTTTTATAAATATACATTTTTAATTTTATGTTTTATTTTATTTTCATTTTATTTTATTTCTTTCAGTGTTCCAAAATTCATTGTTTATGCACCACACCCAGTGCTCCATTCAGTATGTGCCCTCCATAATGCCCATCACCAGGCTCACCCATCCCCCCACCTCCTTCCCCTCCAAAACCCTCAGTTTGTTTCTTGGAGTCCACAGTACATTTTGTTTCCATTTTGAAGTAATTTTAGTTTAATAGTTTGAAATTTTGCCAGGAGCTCTTAGAAAAAAATGTACACTATGAAAACATTTATTTATAAGAATAAAATATGTTCAATATAGAAAGTTGGGAAACCCCAAAATATAGAAAGCTTGGATAACACAAAAGAAAGGAAGAAAATTATTTCATTTTTCAAGATATCAACTATACTACTATTAACATTTTTCTGTCTGTTCTTTCTTTACATTGATATATATATTTTGTAATTTAAAGAACTTAACTAATATGTGATGACATTTCCTCATATCAATAAATGTCCTTTTTTTTTTTTTTTTAAGATTTTTTTTTATTTGAGAAAGACCGAGAGAGAGAGTACAAGCAGGGTGAGGGGCAGAGGGAGAAACGGACTCCCCACCGAGAAGGGAGCTCAATTAAATGTTCTAATACAATATAATGTCTCATTGACTGTATCTTGGTCCATCTTACGTACCAATCATGACTTTCTTAATGGATCCTTTCTTTTTGCCATGTAGATTTTCCAGTTTCTGAATGGTGCTTAGATGGTTATCCTTATTTACATAAATACATATAGAAGCACTCACGTGTTTATCTTTAAACAGGTTTTTTTTTTTTTTTAAGAAATCTCTACACCTAATGTGGGCCTTGAACTCAGGACCCCAAGAGTTGCGTTCTCTACCAACTGAGCTAGGCAGGTGTCCCCTTTAAACAGTTTTTGGATTAGCTCTTTAGGAATAATTCTAGAAGTCAGAATATGATGATGTTAAGATGTTTAATGAGTATTGCCAGATTACCTTTAAGAAAGATTATACCAGTTTAACTGTTCCCTTCAGTGTATGAGAGTGCTAACTAACTGGACTCTCACTACTACTGGGCATTACCATTCTTTTTTTTTTCCCATCCAAGTACTAACCAGGCCCGACCCTGCTTAGCTTCCGAGATCAGACGAGATCGGGCGCGTTCAGGGTAGTATGGCCGTAGACCCATTCTTTTTTTTTTTTTTTTTTAACCATTCTTTTTAATCTTTACAATTTTGATTGATGAAAGATGGTCTCACTTATTTTGCTTTTCATCCATTACTAGTGGAACTATAGTTTTAATCTGTTTTAGTTATAGTTTATAGTGGTTGTTTTTTGGGGGGGTAGTTTTAAAAATCTCTGTTTTGGCTGATTCCCTTTTTTTTTTTTTTTAAGATTTTTAATTTATTTATTTGAGAGAGAGCATGAGTGGGGAAAGAATAGAGGGAGAGGGAGACGTAGACTCCCTGCTGCTCAAGGAACCCAGTGTGGGGTTTGATCGAAGAAAACTGGATCATGTCTTGAGCCAAATGCAGATGCTTAACTGACTGAGCTATCTAGGTGCCCCTTGGCTGGTTCATTTCTTTTGTGCAGATGTTTATCAATGTCCTAATTTTCCTATAGGGATTTTTATTGATGTATTTTTCCTCTTACTGATCAAATGGCATATACATGATATGCCATTATGCCTTATATACCATGTTTCATTGATTTCAAGGCACGTATTTTATCTAGTATTGAAATGGGGCTTTATTTTATAGTTGACTTGTAATGTAATGTAGTAGTATTCCCTCCCCTCACTTTTTTTCTTGAAAAGTTACTTTTTTTTTCTTAAAGATTTTGTTTATTTGAGAGAGAGAGAGCACAAGCAGAGGGAGCAGCAGACTTCTCACTGAGCAGGGAGCCTGATGTAGGGCTTGATCTCAGGAGCCTGAGATCATGACCTGAGCTGAAGGCAGCCACTTAACCAACTGAGCCATCTCAGGAGCCTGAGATCATGACCTGAGCTGAAGGCACCCACTTAACCAACTGCCTCTTGAAATGTTACTATTAAATCAGCATATCTTATCGTCCATAGTGTCTTTAAAAGTGAGAAGTACAATATGTTGCAATTATTCTTCTCAGTCTTTTTGGCCATATGGAAATTATTTTTGTGAGTGTGTATAGAATATATAGTATTACCTTTTTGGTTCCTACTTTGCTGTTACACTTAGAAATGTTTATCTTAAAAAAATAAGTTGGGGGAGGGGACCCTGGCTGGCTCAGTTGGTAGAGCATATGACTGGATCTTGAGGTGGTAAATTTGAGCCCCACGTTGGGCATAGAGATTACTTAAAAAAAGAAAAAAAAATTTTTAAGATTTTATTTATTTATTTGATAGAGACACAGTGAGAGAGGGAACACAGGCAAGGGGAGTGTGAGAGGGAGAAGCAGTCTTCCCGCTGAGCAGGGAGCCCGATGTGGGGCTCCATCCCAGGATCCCGGGATCATGACCTGAACCGAAGGCAGATACTTAACGGCTGAGCCACCCAGGCGTCCCCACAAAATTTTTTTTAATGGAAAAAAATGTTTCTCTTTCTTCAGGTTTAAAGAAACAGTTACCTATATTTTCTTCTAATGTTTTTGTGGCTTCATGTTTCACATTTAAATCTTTAGTACACTCAAGTTCATTTTGGGTATGGTATCATATATACAGATATATATAGATATATATAAACATGCATATATATATTTATTTATTTATTCCCCAGAAAGGTAGCTAATTCACCTTCATTTATTGAGTAATCCACTTCTTGCCATTGACTTGAAAGGCTGATAGTAATATTTACTAAGTAATTTTGTATGCCGATTCAGTGTCTGAGGAAAAACACTTTGATGTTGGGTTTGAGAAGCCACTTTTGATATAGAGTATTTGAACACAATTTTACATACCACAGCCATGTTAGAGAATACATTTATCAGAGAAAACTGTGCTTCATGTATTTTTACTTGCTGTTCGAATTTTTTTGGTTGTTTTAGATTGTGATTAAGCCAAGCTCCTTGAGCAGGATGAAGACTATCTTCACACAGGAAATTTTTACTGAGCAGGTACTTCTTTTCACTTTATTCTTAGGTATTTCTTTAACTTTCTTTTACAACATTCTTTGGGGGGAAAACTTTTATATCTTAGCTTAAGAGAATGCTATGGTCTTGTTCTCTTCCTTTTTAGTTTCCAAAGATAGTTAATTTAATCTTCATTTTTTATTACATTTTTCAAAGATTTTATTTACTTATCTGAGGGAGAGAGAGAGAGAGGGCCTAAGCGTGGGGAGCGGGCAGAAGGAGAGGGACAAAGAGACTCTCCGCCGAGCAGGGAGGCAGATATGGAGGTGGGGTGGGGGGGCGATCCCAGGACCCTGGGATCATGAACTGACCCCAAGACAGATGCTTAACTGACGGAGCCACCCAGGCACCTCAGTTTATTTATCCTTTAAAATTTCTATAAAGAATTATCCCATTTACTTATTATATACAAAAGCATGCACATGGGTTAATCATTTGGGTTTGTCAGGAGAAAAATAAAACAGACACTTGTTTAAAATTTTAGGCTGTAACATTCATTTTTATCTAAATTATAAGCTAGGGTCTAAATTCTTTATTTTAAAAAAAATTTTTTTTAAGTAGGCTGGGCATGGAACCTATTTGGGGGCTGGAACTCATGACCCTGAGATCAAGACCTGAGCTGAGATCAAGAGTTGGATGCTTAACTGACTGAGCCACTCAGGCACCCTGAATTCTTTTTTTTTTTTTTTTTAAAGATAAGCCAGTATGTAGAGACCATGTCTTTTTTTTTTTTTTTTTTTAAGATTTTATTTATTTGACAGACAGATCACAAGTAGGCAGAGAGGCAGGCAGAGAGAGAGGAGGAAGCAGGCTCCCTGTGGAGCAGAGAACCCGATGTGGGGCTCGATCCCAGGACCCTGGGATTATGACCTGAGCCGAAGGCAGAGGCTTTAACCCACTGAGCCACCCAGGCGCCCCACCCCTGAATTCTTTATTATATTTACATGTTCTTATTTTGCCTTAGCACTTTTGTCCATATGTAAACCTGAGGATATTTTATTTTTTCAGCAAAAGAGACAATTCTGAAATTGAAAACTAATTCTCAGCTTAGTCAGTTTAAACTTGGGATTACAAAAAGCATATATATTTCTGAAAAAATGAGATATTTGAGAATGCTCATAGATGCATAAGTGTTGCTTCTTTTAGGATAATATTCTCATCACTATACCAGACTTTCCTTTCTTCCCTCAATATACATACACTCCCACAAAACAGACATAAATAGTGCATAGGAGACTCAGAAGTTATTTTTTATGTTTTTATTTGAACTCACTGGACTATGGGGAGGGTCTTTGAAAATGATGAGAATAATAATAAAAATCCCTGTTTATATTTATGTGATCATTTATATCACATATAGAGAATTTATGTCACATATAAAAATTGATACTTTATAATTCACATATGTTTTTCAAACATATTTTTCAATTTTTCCCTCTCCCAAAAACTTTTTGAGGCAGATGAGACTGTATTGTCCCATTTTATAGATGTGAAAATAGGCTGGGAAAATAAAGTGACTTATCTGAAGTCACTGAGCACAGATTTTAGAATTCCAAATTTTCTATGTTTTTACCTTACTACATTGCTGTCAACATACCTATGTTTAAAAACAAATTTTAAAAATTAGAGTGTTTTATAAATCCCTAAATGTATGCTGCCTTATCATCTAGAAATAATTAAATCATGTAATAATTAGTTTTTCTCATTCATTCCTAAGGACCACATTTGTATTGACACTCTACTTGCTAATCCTCTCTCTTACAGAATAATTTTATATTTGGTTCTGTCATATGTATTAATACTATTTTTCCCTTTTAGGTTGTCACCGCTCATGCTGTTCGGGTCCCTGTCACCAGCAACCTGAGTGCCAACATTACTGGATTTTTGCCTATTCATTGTATTTACCAGCTTCTCAGGAGTCGTTCCTTTACCAAGCACAAAGTGTCAATAAAAGTATGATCTTAAATTTATATATCAAGCTACAACCCAAGTTTGTTTATTTATTTTTTCTAGCTCTTTTTCAGTTTATAGACTTCTACTGTGGGCTTCGTGTTTATGAAATATGTCTAATTACTAATCATATATATGTAGTAACTAGAACTATAATTTCACATTTTTTAAACAATATAACTCTTAAGTTATTGACAAAATGTGCAGTATTACTAATCCATTTAAAATTTCAATAATATCATGTGGATATTTCTTTAAAACTTGGTAAAAAATTACCATTTTCTTTCTTTTTTTTTATGATTTTATTTATTTATTTGACAGAGAGAGAGAGATAGAGAGAGAGGGAACATAAGCAGTGGGAGTAGGAGAGGGAGAAGCAGACTTCTTGTTGAACAGGAGCCCGATGTGGGGCTTGATCCCAGGACTCTTGGATCATGACCCGAGCCAAAGGCAGACGCTTAATGACTGAGCCACCCAGGCACCCAAAATTGCCATTTTCTATACTTTGGTTTTGTTCACCAAACTGAGAAAGTTCATTATCAGCCATGACCAGCGTTTGTACTTTTCTCACAAGGACAGCTAACACCTAATATACATATTTGGACATATTTTCCATTAATTATAGTTGGCTATATCAAACAGTTAAAAGGCCTTCTAAAGAGACAGAGAAGTCCCAAGAAGGTAAAGAAATCTGAGCCTTTTTTAGAGGCTCTTCTATTTATAAAGAACAATCAACAATATATGCATTGAAATATCATTTTAACTATCCTTGTTTTCATGATTTAGTGGAGTTATTTTCTAGGTAGATTGTAGCTTCTACTTCTTTACGTTTTTAGCACATGAAATAGATTAAGAGTCTGAATGCACACGCAATGTAACCACATGTCCTCTTGATGGTCTCCTGTAAGTGGTTGCCAAGGACATTCTCTTAATCTACCTCAGGATTTGCTGTGAAGAACTATCCCTCTCCCTCAATTCCTCTGTGCTGTGGGGTCTTCTACAACACAGATGGTGCTCAAAATACAGATATAGTAGAGACGCCTGGGTGGCTCAGTTGGTTAAGCGGCTGCCTTCAGCTCAGGTCATGATCCCAGTGTCCTGGGATCGAGTCCCACATCAGGCTCCTTGCTTAGCGGGGAGCCTGCTTCTCCCTCTGCCTCTGCCTGCCACTCTGCCTGTGCTCACTCTCTCTGACAAATAAATAAAATCTTAAAAAAAAAAAATTTAAAAAAACCACAGATATAGTAGGGACTTAAAATATTTTTCTTACTACTTAAAAACTAATACATTAAAATCCTCAAATCCAAATTTAAAACCCAAATTCCTCATTATAGATTTATCTTCCACTGGACGATAGTCTTGATTAGGATATAAAAGTAATTCATATTTTTAGATCAAAGACAGTTGTGAAACTGGGTAATATATTTGTAGCTGCTAGAAGTTAATAGTTTCACTGATTCATAAATCATGTAAATTGTATGTTCTTAATAAAGTTTGCTTTTTCTTATTGCCATAAGTTATTTACTGCCTATAACCCTCTTTTTTAGGACTGGATCTATAGACAGCTGTGTGAAACCTCTACTCCGCTTCATCCTCAATTACTTCCTCTGATTGACGTGTACATAAATTCCATACTTACTCCTGCATCTAAATCTAATCCAGAAGCCACAAATCAGCCAGTTACAGAACAGGAGATCCTCAGTATTTTCCAAGGAGTCATTGGGGTAACATAGTAGTTCTTGTACATTGATTAGCTAATTTTTCTTTTATTCTTCTGACTTGTTCCATATTTTTCCTTGGATTATTAAAGGACTTCTGGTGGTTCTGACTTTGAAATGGGATTGCATTTCTTCAGATCACTTATGAAATTTACAAGTATGCTATTAGTTCCAAGTAGTTTGTTGAAGAGGTACTTTCTGAGGAAATCTTCGAAAGAGCTCCATTTTAAAGTCTAAAGAGTGCCCTGGAGAGTTGTGCCTAACAAAGGAGTATGTGACATCTCAACATGGTCAACAGAGGTTTATTTAGCTTCCTGGGAATCTAAGATCTACTTAGATTCAAATGGAAAATTTGAAGAAAATCTTTTTTCTACATCTTTTAAGAGAGAAAAAGTAGTTGTATTTTTCACAAATGTATTCAAATGCACACTATTTTTTTTAGGAGTTATTTTCTTCCTGGTAAATCCAGGTAATATTTGAGACTCCTGTAAACCTTTTTCAGAAGCAGCCTGATGGATTTGCTGTTAAGGAACAGCTGAAGTCCTTTTTATAATCATAAAGACCGTTAGGCATGTTGCCTTTGCTCTCCCATGCCACCTCAAATTGAAACTTCAAGTCTCTTTGAGTTTAATGCAAACGTAGCAATGTTTCTCCTGTTTTAGCTGAGCTTGGGAACAGTAACTGAATAGTCTATTTAAAATGCTTTTACCATCAAGAAAGCACTCATGAAATTTAACAGTATCTTAAGTGTTTATAATCTTACTTCCAGGCTGATAGCATCCGCCTTAATCAACGTTTTAGCATAACAGCACAGCTCTTGGTGCTCTACTATGTACTGTCTTATGAGGAAGCTCTGCTAGCAAACACAAAGACTTTAGGTAAGTTGTATTTATACATAGGGGAGTGTTTCTAGTGCTAGTTCATTTTATTTGTTTACATTTTGTTATTTCCAAGCTGTCATGTGAGAAAATAAGGTCAAATATTCTAACAGGCTCCAGTACCATTCTGTAGTCTTTGTAGCATGGACACTGTGCACTCTGATGTGTAAATACATATATAGATGGGTACATAGCCACCCATTAAGTCTCAGCCCTCTTTTTAGCAGCCTAAATTAATAACTGAATTATCTGTATTTTAATAATTTTAGGGACCTTAACTAAGCGCTGATAAATTAAGAGATAAACCTAAAGGAAATTTAACGGAACTTTTTTTTTTGCTTGATTTCAGTTTTTGGCCTGCCTTCCTTCCATTAGGTGAAGAATAGCAATCTAATCAAAAACAGAAAAAAATAACAGAAGAGTTTCATTTTGCCATTAAAATTATCATTGAACTGGGCTTTCAAACTTAACTACTTTCTATAGTATCAGAAGATCAGATTTAACCTAGAAGATACCAGTATAAAGCAGTGTGTTTTTCTATATTTGAAAGAAAAATTCACTTGTCTTTTAGGGTAGTTAGTTAAAAAACAATGTAGGAGCCGCTGGGCGGCTCGGTTAAGCATCTGCCTTCAGCTCAAGTCATGTTCTCGGGGTCTTGGGATCAAGCCCCGCCTTGTGATCAAGCCCCGCCTTGTGCTCCCTGCTCAGTCTTGTGCTGGGGAGTCTGCTTCTCCCTCTCCCTGTGCCCACTGCTCCTCCTCCTCGTGTGTGTGCTCTCTCCCTGTCTGACAAATAAATAAATAAAATTTAAAAAATATATATGATGGAGATGAGACAGAGAAAGATAGTGTTGATTGGCAGCTACCTTTACTCTGTGGGATATAAAAATCCACTGAAGGTTTTTGAACATGAGGTTTTTTATTTTTAAGTAATCTCTACACCCAATGTGGGGCTCAACCTTACAACCCTGAGAGCAAGAGTTACATGCTCCACAAACTGAGCCAGCCAGGCACCCCTAAGATGGACTTGATTTTTTAAAAAAGAAATTGTTGGGGCACCTGGGTGGTTCAGTGGGTTAAAGCCTCTGCCTTCGGCTCAGGTCATGATTCCAGGGTCCTGGGATTGAGCCCTGTATCAGGCTCTCTGCTCAGCGGGGAGCCTGCTTCCTCCTCTCTGTCTGCCTGCCTCACTGCCTACTTGTGATCTCTGTCAAATAAATAAATAAAATCTTCAAAAAAAAAAAAAAAGAATTGTTTTCTGGCTAAAGATAGAAGTTGTGAGAGAAAGGAGTTAAATTCATATTGCCCAACTTCCTTTAAAAAGAGTCACTGCGATAATATATAATTAAATTAAGACTGTTAGAGTCAGGAAGCTTTAAGCCATATGGTCATTACTGAATTTAGTTTTCCTAATTAGATTTGGGAGAGTCTTGAGTTACTTATCAGGGGTTTTGTTTCATTTTGTTTTGTTTGATTTTGTGTTTTAGTGTAGGGCACTCCTGCAGATGGCTTCTCTCACTTAGGACTTTTCTCCTCAATGGTTTCAATTTGGAGGCATTTTCCAGATCTTGCCCTTAGATATGTTCTTGCTCTTCCTGTGTATCCATTATTTCTTCATTTTTTGTGAAGCATATTCACAGATTAAGTGAGTTGGAAGTAACCTAATGTTGTTTTTGTTCCATTTAGATTGAAGGTTAAGATTTCTATTGTTTATTACACTGTTCTTATCTTACACTTTGTATCTTTGACTGACAGCTGCCATGCAAAGAAAGCCCAAATCATATTCGTCATCTTTAATGGATCAGATTCCCATCAAATTCCTTATTCGACAGGCTCAAGGGCTGCAGCAGGAGTTGGGAGGTATTTGTTTTGCTTGCTTTTTCCTGCTAATGCATATTGTTAAAAAATACCTTACTGTTTACAGTGTTATGAAGTGTAATATGTGCTCGGTGGCAAAAACAAAAAAACAACAAAAAGACAATTCAGGAGTGAAATTCCTCTTTACCTTCCTCACTATCTTACTACTTGCATTCCTCCTTCTCCAAAACCAAGCTTTATTTTGGTATGTAATTTTAGACATTTTTCCTATAAGTTGAACCATATGAAATTGCAGGTATTCAACTTTTTTGACCTGCAAAAATACAGTTTCATATAGTTGAAGCTAATAGATAAACACATGAATAAAAAATTGTTTTTTTAAACTATGAATGGCATTTTACCCTATCTCTTCTGAGACTTGTTTTTTTGTTTTTTGTTTTTCTCTTGGACTCTTGAAAATCTTTTTTTTTTTTTTTAAGTTTTTATTTATTTATTTGACAGAGAGATCACAAGTAGGCAGAGAGGGAGGCAGAGAGAGAGGAAAAAGCAGGCTCCCCACGGAGCAAAGAGCCCGACGTGGGGCTTGAGCCCAGAACCCTGGGATCATTACCTGAGCCGAAGACAGGCTTTAACCCACTGAGCCACCCAGGTGCCCCTCTTGGAAATCTTTTATGCCAATACATGTAGATCTACCTTACTGCTTTTATTTCCTCCAAAATATTCCATATCTTGGAATTACTGTTTTTTCTATAAAATTGACAGATAGATATATAGTAATATTTTTTGAAAAAAATTTTTTTAAATTTAACACCTCTTTTTCATAATGTTTGAATATGGGTTTCTTGTTTGTTTCTGTGAAGTTGGAGTTTCCTTTTTCTTTCTTTGTTATGGTTGATTTCAAGCAGGAACAAAGATGACCTTATTTGGTCACCTTTAACCAGATATGTGCATTTATTTACTTACATCTTTGCATAAACTAATGTTATATTTGGCAATGTTTGGTGACTAACATTTTATTGAAGAGATTATGAAGTATAGATTAATTTTCACTTGGTAAGCAGTCATTTTGTGACTGTTTTGAGATAGTCTTAACTATGCATGTAGTTGTGCATTTAGATATTTAAATGTTTAATACTACTTTTGATTGTTGCAGCATTTTTTCAAACAGAAATATTAATTTTAATCAGTTTTTATGACAAAGGAAATGGATACTTTCCCTACTGGGACTAAGTGGTATGATTTTATCTAAGTTGCATAATAAGGAGATAATTGGATGAAAAGTACTTTTATTACAACTAATACTTTTACTACTACTCTTATAACTCTGGTGAGGATGATAATAATAATATAGTAACAACAATATTTATTAAGTATGTATGTACCAAACACTTGGCATAGTGGTACTTCATATATCTAAATAGACATTTTTTATAGAATCATTTATCATTAAAAATAATAGTCATGAATAGCCAAACTGTGCTATAAGCAAAAGGTTAGAAAGAATGCTTTGATTTAGTAAAATGATTTCTTTTGATCTTCCTTCACTTTCTTAAAGGAAGACTAACACATTGTCTTGTAGTTACCATCCATACTGCTTTGGTTGGCTGACATACTTAGCTGTGTGACCCTGGGAACTTTTATAAATGTCTTTCAGTCTGTTTCCTTAAAGTAGAATGGAGATAATATTGCTTACCTTGAAGGGACATTAGGGAGAAATGAATGTACATAAACTGCCCGAGATCTTTTAGGCATTCCAAGTGGGCAACTTTGATTTTACCCATCTGCAACAGTGATTCTGAAGTGGGTTGGAAAAGAGCATGTGTTCTTCTGTAGAAGCCTACCAGAAGTTTTGAGTAAGGCCTTTCTCAGACCATATATGATCCCCCCCAAATGGACATTCTTTTCTCCTTTTTTTCTTTCCTCCCCAGTCAACTCTTGAACTACTGTGATGTCAAATGTTTCCTGATGGGAGACTTTTATGTTGGGATAGGGTGGAAGGAAGAAGGTTTGAGAACTTTTGATAAAACTCGTAGCTTCCACCTTTTTGTGTATCAGATCACTTGAGGATCTTTGTTTAAGCAGATTCTCTGGCTGAATTACACAACAGAAAATCTCAAACGGTAGTGCATGCACAAGATGTGCGCATTCCTTTGGTTTGCCAAAAATGAAAGGGACAAAAGAGAGGGGAGTGAGGAGAGAAGTTTTGAGTATTTGAGAATGAAGAATCCAGTTGACTTCTTGTAAATTTTCAAGGGCTACATTCTGCTTTACTACGTCTCCTTGCAACTAATTACCCACATTTATGCATTGTGGATGATTGGATCTGTGAAGAAGAAATCACAGGGACTGATGCCCTGTTAAGGCGAATGTTACTGACTAATAATGCCAAAAACCACTCTCCGAAACAACTTCAAGAAGGTACAGTAAATTGGATACTCCTTTTACTGCTCTACTAGGACAAAGAGATGTTAGGCTCCTTGAAATCTTAAAATCATGCAGAATTTTCCTGTTTCCTGAAACAATGTTCAATATATTTTAGGTAATTTTCGAGTTGGGGGAGGAGCAGAGGGAGAGGGACAAGCAGACTATGCACTGAGCACGGAGCCCTACTCGGGGCTTGATCTCAATACCCTGAGATCATGACCTGAGAGGAAATCAAGAGTTGGACATTAAACTGACTTATCCACCCAGGCACTTCAGGCATTTTAACCTTTTCTTTCTGACATGCTTGTATCTTTTTTCTCATAGTTTCTATGTTAACATCACTAAATAGGTCATGTGGTTTTAGGAAGGTCCCAAACTGCTCATGAATAAATGCTATGGAATAGAGCAGTGTACTTGTCATTAATGGATAATGTTCAAGCACTGTCAAATAGAAATATGATATGAGCCACACATATAATTTTAAACTTACTATAGCCACACTAAAAAAGTAAAACACAGGCAAAGGTAATTTTTTAATAATTATTTCATTTAACCCAATATATCAATATATTATCATTTCATCATATAATCAATATAAAAATAGTAATGAGATATTTTACTGTTTTTCCATAGAAAGTCTTTGCAATCTGGTTTATATTTTATACTCACAGTACATGTCAGTTTGCACTAGCTACATTTCTTAAGTGTTCAGTAGCCAGATGTGGTAAGTGACTATTCTATTGAAAAGTACAGTTCTAGAAATTTTTGACTAACAGCAGTGTGCTGTATACTTACATCCTGTAAAAGGGGCCATCCAATTGGAAAATATCAAGAATTTGAATCTTATTGAATGTTACTACTAAAAGCGATACTTGGGTATATTTTCATGTTTCAGTCAATTTTTAAAATTAGTCTGAATCACCAAGGAAATGACATTTGTCTTTGGGTCACTAATGTGTTTTTTAAAATGGGATTTTTATAACTTTTATCTTTATGATTATTTTTATCTTTATGATATACATACACTTAACATGAATTTTTCTTAGCTCCTTATTTTAAGTGTAGCCAAAACTTGTGACCAGGATTCAAAGTTTTACTCTTTTTCAGCAACAGTGTTTCCTTGATTTGTGTGGTATGTAGGAAAGTATTACCAAATATTATTTGGTAAGCTGTATAGAATTTAGGTCATGACTGCTAAGTTTTCCTTTTAGCATTTTCAGCTGTCCCAGTAAGTCATACGCAAGTGATGCAGATTCTAGAACACTTGACTCTACTCTCTGCCAGTGAACTTATACCTTATGCAGAAGTATTAACATCCAATATGAACCAGCTGTTGAATTCAGGGGTTCCACGACGAATTCTTCAAACCGTCAATAAACTGTGGATGGTTCTTAATACTGTGATGCCTAGAAGGTAAGTTCAGTGTATTGTTTCCTATAATAAATAAGCATATAGCAGTGATTTTACGCAGTAACCTAAACTTAAATGTTGAAAAAATTGTTGATTATCTGACAATATAAGTCCATTCTGAAGACTATTAATTAAAGAGCTGTTATAATTTTAAGGAAAAGAATAAACTTTATTTTAAGAAACAGAAAAAGTATTTCCAACTTGAGAAAGTTCTTTAAAAATGAGTTCTCACATGTAGTCATTTGTGGCTAATTGTGATTTAGATCACCATGTGTCTTGCAATCCTTAGCATGGCTTCAAATTTTACTGCACATTAAAATCACCTGGAGAGCTTTTGAAACTCCTGATCTGAGAGCTGTAACCCACGCTAATTAAATTAGAATGTTTGTTGGTGGGAGTTAGCCATTAGTTTTTTTGTTTTTTTTTTAAAGGATTTCCCTAGTGATTCTAGCACACATGAAGTTTAGAGAACATTGGATTAATTGTTTTGCCTTTAGGAAGATGAGTCTCTCCTGTTCCATATGTTGCATCAAAAACACCTGTTCTAAATAGGTGATGAGGATTAAGGAGTGCACTTGTGATGGGCACAAGGTATTGTATGTAAGTGGTGATTCACTAAATTGTACACCTGAAGCTAATATTACACAGTATATTTACTGGAATTTAAATAAAACAGCAACAAAAACCCCCTTAAACAGAAAAACAAAACAAACAAAAAACCCCTAGTCTGTGCTTAAAAAAACAAACAAACCAGAATACTGGGCTGGATTTACCTGAGATTTTGATTCACTAGTTCTGGGAATATTTATGCTTTTTATTTTATTTTTCAATTTTTTTAAAAAGATTTTGTTTATTTGAGAGACAGAGAGCTGCACAAGCGGGGGAGGCAGAAGGGACAGAGGGAGTGGGAGAAGCAGACTTCCCACTGAGCAGGGAGCCCAACATGGGACTTGATCAATCCCAGGACCCTGGGATCATGACCTGAGCTGAAGGCAGATCTTAACAGACTAAGCAACCCAGGTGTCCCTTATTTGTGCTTTTAAAATTTAATTTTATTTATATAAAATAAATAAATGCATATAACTTAAGAACTTAAATAGTATATTCCTTTCCATTTTAAGATTGTTGCTCCCCATAGACAGCTGTTTTCAGTTCGTTAGCCTTTTTATTCTGGCATTTGTATCCCCCATCTATCTCAATAATATACTTACAATTAGTATGATTTCCTGACTTCCCCATTTAGAAATTATCTGTGACTTTCCACTATACAAGATGAAGAGTTAGTCCTCTTACTTCTTTCCTCCCCTGTGAGTCCCTTTTCCTTCAACACTCACTTTCTCCCTTCCTCCATTTTCCCTGATAGGGTAATACCAAAATTTTTGGTTAAAGCAGTATTCATTGTGCCTCTTATGACTACATCAGTGTGATTTTTATAGTTGACACATGTAGTATTCTTTGATTACAACTTCTTTATTATACAGTTGCCTTTCTTCATACCTCATACACAAACCCTGAGTTAATACTTCCCTCTTTCATTTACTTGGGTTTTTTGTTTTGTTTTTGTGTTTTTTTTTTATCAATAATTTAACCCTAAACTCCTTTATTGAGGGAACGTTTACTTTATAATTGTTATAACATATCAGATAATGTAACAGTAACATTTTTTTCTTGCAAACATTCCTTTTATAGCTTTCCATCATCATATTTTAATTTGCGACATACATGGTAGCCATCCTGGTATTGGTTTTGTCTCTCTTTGTTGAATTCCATGTTTTTTTCTGTGTTGGTGCAGTTTCTCATTTCAGGGAGTGGAACTCACATTCAAGTTGTTTCCTGAGAAAGAGTGTTCAGCGATCTTATTTATCATTCTACTGAATGAATTGAGCTCCCTTGTTGCTATTAATTAATCCAGTGTTATATCAATTCCCACTCCTTTGTATGTGACCATTGTTTTTTATCTTTTAAAATGTAGGTTTTTCCCCTTTCAGTACTCTGGAATTTTATGATGATGTATTTTAGTGATTTTTTTTTTTTTTTTTAATTCATAGTGTTGGGTACTTGGTCTTTTTTCAGTCTAGGGACCAATGCCTTCATTTCTAAGGACAGTTATATTTTTTTCCTTCAGTGATTTCTTTCCCTTTGTTTTCTATAATTTTTTGTGATTTTGCTTCTAAGCCTCTTATTTTAAAACCACTGATTTTCCAGTTTTTTCCTGTTCTTTTTTAAATTTGTCTTTTGAATATACTTTGAGTATTTTCTCAATGTTATCTTCTGATCTTTCTTTTGAATTTAAAAAATGTGTTATATTCTTAATCTCTAAGAACTCTTTCTTACCTGAATATTCTTAGTTTTCTATTTTATTTTATTTTAAGTGGGCTCCATGCCCATATGGAACCCAACATCAAGAGTCAGACACTTAACTGACTGAGCTACTCAAGTGTCCCTTGCCTGAATATTTTTAAAGGTCTCCTATTCTTGTTTCATATGTGCAGTATTCTATCCTTTAAGAATATTAATTATAGGCTTTAAAAAGTTTTTCATCCCTACATTCTCTGTTTCTTTGAAGTTTCTTTCTGTTTGCATATTTTAATCTTTTTCAAACTAGAGGCTTTCCTTAAATGTCTGATGACTCTTGGCTGTCTACTCATATTTAAGAGTGGGCAAGCTCTGTGTGCAAGATGGGGCTGATGGACTCCTGGGCTTCACTGTAAGAGATCAGGAATCCTTATTGCCATATCCCTTAGTAATTCTGATGTGCAGTCAGGTTAGTAATCACTTTTAGAGTTTATGATGTCTAATCTCAAAGTGGCATCTCACATTGAGATTTTATGATGATACAGAACCATGGCTTATTTATGGGGCAAGATACAGTTTCAAAGTGCTAAGGTTTTCATTCATACTTTTATTTTATATGCCATGATTATTCCATTACAACTGAGAATTTTTGAAACTACTTTGTGTTTACTGTTTATCTTCATTTTAGGGACATCCTAATAAGTTAGATTACTATAGTTCTTAATTTTTCCAAGTTAATTCCCACCTGTTTAATTTTTTCTGAATATATCCTTCTAAGTTGGACTGGATGGCTGCAGGTTTCAACTATAATATAGCTGTTTTTGAATATTTGTTTATTTTCTCATCAGGCTATGGGTAATGACAGTTAATGCACTTCAGCCTTCAATAAAGTTTGTACGACAACAAAAGTATACTCAGAATGACCTGATGATAGATCCTCTCATTGTCCTAAGATGTGATCAGAGGGTACACAGGTATGTGTCATTTGAGTTTCTTTTTATTCTGGAGTTATACTTCAGAGCGTCTAAAAGAAATTGAAGAAATTCAGTTTAAACGTCTTAGTGTTCTTGCGGGTAATTAGCGGTGTGCGCTCTGAGGTTCTTTTTTTTTTTTTTTTTTAAAGATTTTATTTATTCACTTGACAGACAGAGATCACAAGTAGTCAGAGAAGCAGGCAGAGAGAGAGGAGGAAGCAGGCTCCCTGCTGAGCAGAGAGCCTGATGCAGGACCCTGGGATCATGACCCGAGCCAAAGACAGAGGCTTTAACCCACTGAGCCACCCAGGTGCCCCTATGAGGTTCTTTTTATTTTTGTTTTGTCTATATTCAAGAACTATTCAGTTTAATATTTAACATGTGATTAGTAAAATCTAGCCTTGTTGCAGCATTTTTGAAGAAGCCTTCTAAAATTTGCTTATTATGAACCATTATATGGTTTAATGCATTATATGCATTAAAACTGAAATAAGACAAATACATGAAAAGTTAAATTATATGGTCGTATGCAGATAGATCGTTCAGTAAGTGGATGCTATTAAAAATTCAGGAAAGATGTAGAGGAAGTGGGACCTGAGTAGTACTTTAAAGGATAGAAATGGGGTTTAATGAGAGACTATGGACTCTGAAAAATAACCTGAGGGTTTTGAAGGGGCGGGGGGTGGGAGGTTGGGGGAGCCTGGTGGTGGGTATTATGGAGGGCACGCATTGCATGGAGCACTGGGTGTGGTGTAAAACTATGAATTCTGTTACGCTAAAAAGAAATTAAAAAAAAAGAGATGGGGTTTAGACGAACAGACACTATAATGATGGGGGTAAGGGGTTAAGCAAGGCATTGTGGTGGGGAAAAGGAACAGTGTGAGCAAAAGTATAGAAGCACAAATGAAAAGGCTTGGAATGGAGGGGTAATTTGTTGAGAGGAGCACACTTTAGAATTGGAATGTCAAGTTAGGGGTCAGACTATGGAGGGCCTTGAATGTTAGGCTAAAGAGGTCATTTAGGTGGTAACTTAAGAAGAGAAGCTTTGCATTAAATGGCTTAGAGGAAAAAGAAATTGGAATTAAAGAAGACTTAACTAGGATTCACACTCTGAATGTTGTCATCTGTCTTCAACCCAAGGGATGACATTCATGAAGTGATAAAATTTGCGAAATCAGCTATGTGTGGTTTGGTGAGATCAAAGTCTCATAGGAAATAGGAGTCAGGAGAATGAACAGTTTAAATGACATTAAGTATCTAATAAAATAAAAATAGCAGTAAATAACACTTCCAGAAAAGAAAAACTTTTAAAACAATTTATCAGTGTTGAAAATCCATTTATGTAAGTAACCTTTCACCTGAATTGCCTCTAGCTATTCACGAAGTTGTTAAATTTTACTATCATAATGTATATGTTTTCATAGCCTGGATTTTCTTTTACCTTGCCACCTTTTCCCCACGTTAATAGATATTCTGATATCAACTGGCTGCATAGTATTCCATACAGATATGCAATGCTTAATCCCGTCCCTGTTGTTGGGCATTTGTTTATTTCTATTTTTTGTTATTATCAATAGTACCGTGGTGACTATTCTATGTACTGAGTATTTCCTTAGAGCAGATTCTTTTTTTAAAAACTAAAAAAAATTTTTTTTAAGTTTATTTATTGAAGTAATCTCTATGCCCAACATAGGGCTTGAACTCAGGACCCCAAGATCAAGAGTTGCATGCTCTTCCAACTGAGCCAACCAGGTGCCCCAGAGCAGATTCTTAAAAATGGAATTATGGGGCATGCTCATTAAGACTTCTGATTCATATTTCTCATATTCATATTTTTATTCTGCCATGGGGAAAGGCTGAAGCAGTTTACACTCCCAAAACAGTGTTTGATACTGTACTTCACCACTTTTTGATACTGTACTTCACCACTTTGTATAATACTTTCCAATTTGATAGGTGAAAACTTGTTTCTCATTTTATTTATTTATTAAAAGATTTTATTTATTTATTTGACAGAGAGAGAGATCACGAGTAGGTAGAGAGGCAGAGAGAGAGAGAGGGGGAAGCAGGCTCCCCACTGAGCAGAGAGCCCGATGCGGGGCTCAATCCAAGGACCCTGAGACCATGACCTAAGCTGAAGGTAGAGGCTTAACTCACTGAACCACCCAGGCACTCCTTGCTTCGGATTTTAATTTGTATTTTAGATTGAATATTTTAATATGCTTTTTGGCTATTGATCTCTCTTCTTTATATTTTAGTCTAGTTTTCTATTGAAATGCTTATCTTTTTTGATTTGCAAAGAGTTCTTCATAAAGGAAATTGGTTCTTTATATGTATATTGCAGTTTTTTCCTTTGTTCTGTTTTGCCTTTTAATTTTAATTTTTTAAAATTTAATTTTTTTACCAAGTGATCATCCACATCATTTTTAAAAATAACAAACAATATAAAAATATATACACATACAGAAAGATATAATGTTTAGGATTTGCTTTGAACTAACCCTTTGGTGGTGATGGGTAAGTGGATGGGGGTGTAGAGGAAATGATTGGCCATGTGTCAATAACTGTTGAAGGTAGATGATAATTTCTTGGAGATTCATTATCTTATTTCCTTTGTCATGTATGTATGAAAGTTTTCATTGTATACATTAGTAAGTGAACAAACAAGAAGATCAACATTAAGGAAAAGGTGTACAGTGAAAAGTCTTGTTTGCTCTCATGTCTACCATGTTGCTATGGCTAAACCAAAATTGCTCTTTGACTTCTTGATCAGTCCCTGTTCCATCTCCAGAGGAAATACTAGTGTGTATGTAGCTTTACTTTCTATGTATTTACAAATTTATAAGTAGGAATACTACTTCTTTCAGTGGCTTAAAAAAATAAGTAATATTATATTGTAGGCATTATTTTGTTCTTTTTAAAAAAAAAAACTTGATATTGTTCACATGTTCTCCATATTGATATGCATAGGTCTAACTCATTTGTTTTCACTGCTGCATTGTAATCCATTTGTAAATTCCTAGGCTTGTCCTCCAGAAACTCTGATTCAGAATTTTGGAGTGGAGCTCGAGATTTTTGGAAGCATTGCCATAGTTTTTTAATAATAACACATATTTTTTCACTGTAATACCTAGATGTTTATCGTCCTAAATTTGGACATTTCAGAAAAACCATTGATATATTGATGAACATTTAAGCTGTTTCCATTGTTACAATGTTATAAATACAGCTATACTGCCTGTTAATGCACTCATGCTAGTTCCTTCTGTGATAGACTGAGACATGGCATTATCAGGTTATTCTAAGGGTTTGGCTTTTTTTGTTTTTTTAAGATTTTATTTATTAGAGAGAGTGCGCGCGCGCGCGCGCGCGCGCACACACACACACAGAGGGACGCACGCACAAGTTGGGGGAGGGGCAGAGCACAATAGACTCCCTGCTGAGCGCAGAGTGCAAGGGGGGCTGGAACCCAGGACCCTGAGTGACCTGAATCAAAGGCAGGTGCTTAAATGACTGAGCCACCCAGTTGCTCCAGGGCTTGGCTTTTTACATTTTAGTGGTTACTAATTTATCATTTTTTTCCTTTTTAATATTTTTTATATTTGTTCTTATCTCACTTAATCTGTAACAATTTTTGAGGTATCAATAACTGCTCTTTTTATAGAAGAGGAAACCAAGGCTTCATAAATAACTTATCCCAGGTCAAGTGGGTGAAGTACTTTTGGAATAGCAAGTTGTCTTGCTCCAAAGAAGAAACAGGAGTAGAAAGAATAAATATTCTGTTCTAGTCTCCTTCTTCTTATCAATAATAGAATATTTCCCTTTCGGACAACTGCTTTGTAGGTTCCTATTTAAGAGATTTACTCTTAGTGCCATTTTTTCAAAAAAGGAATCTTTTCTCTAGGGCATATATTAATTTGGTCTTAGCTGATAAGATGAAATAGATAATATTTAATATATATTCAATATTCAATATAATCTTGAGGATAAGACAAACACTAAACTTTTCTAGAGGATAAGACAAACATATTAAACTTTTATTTTTAGAAAAAAATATTTCAGTGGAAGAGTGTTACTGCTCTTTTTAGGTTTTTCAGGTACTGCTTTTCAGGACTGATTGATCATATTCTGACTAATTTATAAATTTATATTCTTTCTCATGTATTTTTCTTCTTTCTGTGGTAGATGCCCCCCACTGATGGATATTACTCTACACATGTTGAATGGATATCTTCTTGCATCCAAAGCCTACCTTAGTGCTCATCTGAAGGAGACTGCAGAACAAGATAGGCCTTCCCAGAATAATACAATAGGTTTAGTTGGGCAAACTGATGGCCCAGAAGTTACCAGAGAAGAATTGAAAAATGCTTTACTGGCTGCTCAGGTAATGAAATTTAGTCAAGGAAAGCATGGGTTTCCCTGTTAATATAATTAGTTAAATAGATGGCAGATGATTGCCCTTTATGTACAATAGTGACATATTGCGCATTTCTTTCATTACAGAATGTATTATAATGCTGTTTCCTTTGCTTCTGAAGATCAGATGGACTTTATTACTAAAATTAGGAATAATCTTTATGATATTAGTTTAGTAGACATTTAACTGAGATTTATACTTTAACAAAACAAGGTTTTCAAAACCAAATGATGGAGACAAACAGAACAAGAAGTATATATATAATAAAATGTCAGGTACTGGTAAATAGTTTGACAACATGAAGAGCTCTTTTTTGTTTGTTTGTTCATTTGTTTTTTTAAGAGCTCAGTTTTATATTTAGGAAAGTTTTATAACAATGTAGAATTTTAGTGAAGCCTTTAGTAACTTGAATAAGGCAGGAGATGTGAGATGATTAAATGTTAAGCAATTTGATGTCTTCAAAGTAGAAATGTTTTCTTAGTTTGAAATATAGCTTCTAAAATATTTTCATTGGCAATAAGGGGAATTAGAGTGATAATATAGATCCACAATTCCTTATCTATGATACAGAGATCAAAAATGTTATGAAAACTGAAGCATTTTTTTGGTAATTCATTTGGCAGAAAGACCTGACCTGATGTGATCTCATTGTGACAAAACTTGACCTGAATTGATATGAAGCTATTTATAGCCTCATCCTACTTATTGTGAATGTTGTTTTGCTGTAGAAATGTGTATATGTTTGACTGCACTGTGTGCTCTCCTGGTCTCTGCTGGAGATGTTATATAATATCACATGAAAAAAAGAATTCTGAGCTCTAAAATAAATCTGGCCCTCAGAATTTCAGATAAGGGATTGAAGATCATAATAGCTACCATTTAATTAATGGTTGCTATATGCTGAGTACTATTCTAAGTTCTTTATGTATATTAACTCATTTAACCTTTATAGCCAACCTATGAGGTAGGGAATATTTTCCATTTTTACAAATTAGGACACTGAGACTTAGGGAGGTTAAGTCACTTGCTCAAGGATACACACTGATAAGTGGCAGAGGTAGTATTCAAGCCTGGGTAGTCTGGTATCAGAGTCTACGAACAAAAACAACCCCAAACCAAAAACCCTTTAACTGAAGAATGATAATTACAAAATAAAGCTAACCTTACTTTATAATCAAGTTCGTCAGGCAGTTAGATGAAGTAATTGTTTTCTTCGATTCCATGCAGTGGCTGTCTTCCAGAGATACATGTCATATATTCATTTTTTGGTTACCTTTTCCTACTAGATAAGAGTCATTATAGCTCTCCTTTAAATGTAGGGGCATCAAGTGGGTCACCCCTCAGGAACTTACTGTTCTATGAAATGACACTCAAGCTTGTAGACTTAGCAACAATGAGTTGTACAGGTAGAATAGATGGTAAGGCAGAATTTTTCTTTGCAAAACCAGGGCTATAAAGAGCCCATCTTCAAATTAAAAGGGGAAAAAAAGCTTTAGGAAGTGACATTTAGGCATTAATTATTAACCATCATCTTCAGAAGAATTAATTAATTGGTGAGAAAAAAGTGCCAGGTGAGAAAAAGAGGGGAATACAGAATAGGATCTTGGGAGATGTAGGAATTTAAGAGAAAAGAACAGAGGTTCTGGTAGAAGTCATCTTTTTGATATCAGAATTTTGAATTTGATATCAGAAATTTGAATCAGAATACTCTTCTAGTAGATGATTTTAAACTGCATTCCATTGATCTGCCTTAGTGATATGTGATGACCCTGAAATTATGCATATATTTGTTTACTTGTTAATTTTTATACAGAGAGGGTATGTAGTTTTCTTCAGAGCCTTAAAAGCATTCATGACCTTAAACATGGTGAGAATGACTGCCCTATAGATTGCTCATATATGCTCTTAAAAGTACGTTCTTCTTTTTTTTTTTTTTTTAAAGAAACAGTTGTTTTACCACTTTGGTTCACGTGAAAACAAAATTCTCAAAAACTTCTTAAATTCTGTTTTATTTGCTTGCAGGATAGTGCAGCTGTCCAGATTCTCTTGGAGATTTGCTTACCTACTGAAGAAGAGAAAGCAAAGGGTGTCAATCCAGACAGCTTGCTAAGAAATGTCCAAAGTGTTATTACTACCAGTGCTTCAAATAAGGGAATTGAGGAAGGAGAAGACAATTTGCTCTGTAACCTTCGAGAAGTTCAGTGCCTTATCTGTTGTCTTTTACACCAGATGTACATTGCTGATCCCAACATTGCTAAACTTGTTCACTTTCAGGTGTGTTTCAAAGAATGTTGCTTATATGGTTGACGTTGATTTTTTGGAGGAGGTAGTGCTTTGATTACTAAATTAATGGGGATCAGTTAGAAGTTGGAGATCACACAGATGATCATGGTCCTTTGCAAGATGGCCCAAAATCCAGAGTTTTTAGAATCATTTCACTCTAATAAGTTCAAATAATTTATCTCTATTCTGGTGCACCAGAAAGGTGAAATGCCAGGATACATGTAGAGTACTGTAGCTTTCTGAGCAACTTTGACAGAAAGGAAGAAAAAAAAATCTCCCTGTGTATTTTTATCTGCATTTGACTTATAGTTGTTGGTTTTTGTTTTTTTTTTTCCCCTAACTCTTCCCCCCCTTTCTTGTTGAGATAGGGTTATCCATGTGAACTTTTACCTCTGACCGTCGCAGGTATTCCATCTATGCACATCTGTCTGGATTTCATACCTGAGCTTATTGCACAGCCAGAACTTGAAAAACAGGTAACAAGCATTTTGGAGGTTTAGGAAAAATTTTAATCTCCCTCCAGTCTTGCTCGCTATCAAACATTTTAAAAGTTTTAATACTTAAGAATTCTTCAGAAACATGTAACATTTTGATTTTGCATTGCAGATATTTGCTATCCAGTTGCTTTCTCATTTGTGTATCCAGTATGCATTGCCAAAGTCACTCAGTGTGGCTCGCTTAGCTGTGAATGTCATGGGAACTTTGCTAACAGGTGTGTAGCCAACCAACATCAATAACAAAAACTTCTAACATAAAGTAGTATGTATTTTTACTGAGTTTAGTAGTACGATGTTTCTGTGTTACTAATAGTTTAATTTATGCCACCTTTTCAATTCTTAGAAGTTTTTTTTATTATAAATGTGATTTATAGCATAGAGGAGATGAATAGGTAGGCAAATTGTATCTTTCACTTTGTGAATAATTACATATAGATTTAGGTAAATATAATAAGCTTTCCAGGGTGGACTGGGTGGCTCAGTTGATTGAGCATCCAACTCTTTTTTTTTTTTTTAAAGATTTTATTTATTTATTTGTCAGAGAGAGAGAGAGCGAGAGAGTGAGCACAGGCAGACGGAGTGGCAGGCAGAGGCAGAGGGAGAAGCAGGCTCCCCGCCGAGCAAGGAGCCCGATGTGGGACTCGATCCCAGGACGCTGGGATCATGACCTGAGCCAAAGGCAGCCGCTTAACCGACTGAGCCACCCAGGCGTCCCAAGCATCCAATTCTTGATGTTGGCTCAGGTCAAGATCTTATGGATTGAGCCCTGCACTGGGCTCTGCCCAGTGCAGAGTCTGCTCTGGATTCTCTCCCCCTCTACCCCTTTCCCTGTTTGCAAATGTGCATGTTCTCTCTAAATAAATAAATAAAATCTTAAGGGAAAAAAAAATTTTCTGTATTTTACAAGTAAAAATCAGATCTGCTTTCTGAATGTTATTAGGTCAGTAGAAGACAAATTACAATTTATTACAGAGGCTTAGAGTTCCAGAAAAATATAATCATGATGTCTAAATAAGAGATAAATATATTAGTTGTTTCCTTAAGTTCTAAAACATACCCTAATGTTTTAATCACCATCTGTTTTGTAGAGCAAAATGATATGAAAATAAACTACTTTATTTTTTTTTTAAGATTTTATTTATTTGACAAAGAGAGATCACAATTAGGCAGAGAGGCAGGCAGAGAGAGAGAGGGAAGCAGGCTCCCTGCTGAGAGAGAGCCCGACGTGGGGCTCGATCCCAGCACCCTGGGATCATGACCTGAGCCGAAGGCAGAAGCTTTAACCCACTGAGCCACCCAGCCGCCCCAAAAATAAACTACTTTAAAAGAAATGAACTATAATTCAGTCTTTTAAAGTTATGACTTAGTGAATTTCATTTTCTTTCTTACTGCTCCCATAATACTCAGTTCATTTTTCTTTTCATTATATTCACCCCATGTTACTATTTTTAGTGGTTAAGAACTTTAACTGCCTGAGTTCAATCGCAGCTCCACTACTAACTGGCTGTGTAGCTTTCAACAAGTTTCTTCTTTTTTTTTTTTTTTAAAGATTTTATTTCTTCATTTTCATTTGAGCAAGACACAGAGAGAGAGAGAGAGACAGAGAGAGAATGAGTGGGAGCAGGGAGAGGGAAGGGGAGAGGGAGAAGCAGACTCCCCACTGAGTGTGGACCCCCCCCCCCCCACAATGCGGGGTTTGATTCCAGGACCCTGGGATCATGACCTGAGCTGAAGGCAGATGCTTAACCAACTGAGCCGCCCCAGGCACCCCCTTGAACAAGTTTCTTAATCTAAGGTTTAAGAGTTTTTCTCCTCTATAAATATTTTCCTCATTTATAAAACTGTGAGAATTAAATAATGCATGTAATGCACTTATCACAGTGCTTGAAAATAAGAATTTGTATGTTGGATGATGGCTGACTATTAGATTGTAAGCTCCCTAAAGGCAGGGATCAGATATATCTTAGAAAATTTAATAATCTCAGCACAGAGTATGGTGCTTAGTATATTCAGTAAGCCACGTATGTTGAATTTATATCTGTAAAGTAAAAAATTGTTTAACTTCTTTCCAACAGTTTTAACACAGGCTAAGCGGTATGCTTTTTTCATGCCAACTCTGCCAAGTTTGGTTTCCTTTTGTCGAGCATTTCCTCCACTGTATGAGGATATTATGTCTTTGCTGATCCAAATAGGGCAAGTCTGTGCCTCTGATGTTGCCACTCAGACAAGAGACATTGATCCAATTATTACACGTAAGTAGGAACTTATTTTCAAAGTTCTTTTAATATTGCAAACATAAAGGCCAAACTCCTTTCCAGATTCCTTGCCTTAATTTTTTTTTTCCTTATGTTTTTAGGTCTTCAACAAATAAAGGAGAAACCAAGTGGATGGTCTGGTATCTGTAAAGATTTATCTTATAAAAATGGATCTGGGGACACTGGAAGTATGGATCCTGATGTACAGCTTTGTCATTGTATTGAAAGCACAATAATTGAAATAATAAACATGAGTGTTAGTGGAATTTAAAAAAAAACTAAAACAAAAAAATGAAGCTGTTTGCTGCACACACTCAATATGAATCTGCATCTTACAACAACTCTAAACTGAATGGGAACAGTAACATCTTGGAATCATTAAAAGATTCAGTTCAACATGGGTATAGTTTAGAACTCTCTTTAAGAATTATGCTTGCTTATATTTGATTGGCAGTTCTTTGAATCTACTTTGCTGGTATGTTTATACTGTAGCAGTGGAACTTTTTTTTTTTCTTCTGTTGGGAGCACATTTAACAAACTCATTACTAGAAAGTGAATTTTGCCTTATATTTACTTTTGCATTGAAGAAACAGTGCCATGCCTTTAATTTCTTATAAAGATGAGTCTGTGGGCAGCCCTAGTGTTTAATGTTAGCTAATAACAATGTGACAATGATGCAATGATGAGAGGGCGAAAAACGGAAGGGAGAATATAGGAAAAATTAGGAGTTTAAATACCCAGTAGAAACTGCTAAAACTTGCAAGACAAGTAGTAGCAATGCAAGATGGAATTTTGCTTCTCAAGAAATAGTATTGAGAAGGCTTTAAAAAAGGCAAATAGCTTTTTGTAAATGATTTCCATGGAATTACAGATGAGAATTTTAAGATTTTACACAATTTGCTTCAATTTTTACTAATATGGAGATATGTTTAAAGAGATACTTGAATAATTTAGAATTTTAAGTTACTAATTTAGAATTGTTTACAGAAACATCTTTGTGCAGAGAAGAACCTGAAAGGAGATCTCATTTAGTTTAGTTTTTTTTTTTTTTTAAATTTATTTTTATAATGTTTTACTGATTTACCTAATGGTCAGGGGGGAAATACATTGGTATCTAATTAAAGTTTAGAGCAGTGAAACACACCAGATTAAAGAGCTCTTGGTGTGCCATCAGGATTATAATTCACATCATAGTTTTAGAAGATCTCTGAGTAAGAAAATATATACAGTGTTTGGACCTCAGGAAAAGTTAAAAATAGTGTAAAGTACCATGTTGCTGAAGGATTTTGCAGTCCTCCGTTAGTAACTTCCATTGATTAGATAGAATCATTCAGGTAAACCATAATCCCATTTTTTTTCTTTGATTAAGTATCCAACATAGAAGTTACTTCGGTTTTCTGAGATATACCTGAATAATATACTCCTCCGAACCCCTTCTTTTCTCTGCTTTGAAACAGACCTGTTCACTTGTAAAAGAAACTAGGTAGGCTAATAAGGAAGTGTGATTTTTAAGAAAAGAAATTTGACTTCAGTTTTCTCGCTAGCATATAGGCATATGTCATTTTCCTCCTTTGTAAAATGGGATTATTACTGGCCCTACCTCATAAGGGTATTATACAAGAACTAAGTTGTAGCTATTTCAAATCATGAAGTACACAGTATCCTAGATGATAGGATATTTATAACTTTTATCTGATGCTTAATATTCAATGAAGTAATTTTTATGCAAAAATAAAGGCATCCACTTAAAAAAATACCATAAGAATTTTCATATTTTTAAACAAGGCAGTTTTATAAGTCTTTTAAGATTAAATACAACTGCTCCTGTTTTGTTTTGTTTTGTTTAGTTTTTAAACAGAGGCTTTGGAATATTTTGTGTGAGTAGGTAACCTCTAGGAAATCAGAAAAGGGTTGAAATATGTTTTCTAACTAAATGCCATGCACATTCCTGGATCACTTTTCAAAGACTGGTCAAAACCTGCTGTGTTAAAATAACATATGCTCTTTTTCATCAGATTTGTTGATGATGTAAATAAAATGTGTAAATATATTAGTAAATGTTAATATTCATGTATTTTAAGTTAAGGTTATAAGATTTGTCACAATGTGATTTCTTTTTATTCAAGTGAAAACAGATATGTGCAGCTATTTTGAATATTGGTTTATAAACATTCATATTCTTTATCAAATGTACTTGTAGTTTTTTGTGTTTCATTTCACTGCTGCTAGCTTGAAAGGGACATTTCAAGGGACTGGTATCCAGAACTGTCTGGCTCCAGAGTCTCAGCATGTCCCTTTCTGTTATGACACATACATCAAATGGCGATACAAGGTAGAGTCAGTTGAGTGTCTTAGGAATTTAGGAGAGGAAAATCAGAATAGTTACTCTGGAGCGGTTACTTAAAAGATTAGATATTTTAAAAATTTGTAAATGCAGAATAACAACTTGAATGCATTTTTGAGGACTTATTTTTATAAATTATCCTTCCACTGTCTTAATAAGTTACATTTTTAGTACTTTCCCCTCATCTTTGCTTATGTACACATACTGCCACATAATGAAATTCATAGTACCCAACTGGAGTCTGCTTATTTTTTTTCAATTAATTTTATATGAAATTATTTTTGCAAGTTATTTAATTTTTATAATTATGGTTTATAGAAATTTATTTTTATAATTATTTTATTGGCTTCATGATGAATTCATAGAACTATCTCCCTATTATTATACTGGGAATTTTTTTTTTCAGTATTATAATAGGCACTGTTGTAAATTGAGGTATTATAAGTAAAGGGCAGAATTTATTTTTATGACTAAGTTTGGTCATTTGGGGACAGTGTAGTAAAAGTGAAAGTGAGGCAAATCAGTTCCCCTCTTGCCGCTCCCTCCTGCCGCAAACCTCTCTCCCAAACCAGTTTCTCGAATTTGAGAAAATGTCTCAGGTTTTACTTTTTTGGACACTAGTATTTTAGCCCAGTTTAGACTACACAGAACTCTTTAAAAAAAAAAGAGCAATTCAGAGAGATCATGATTAACCTATTTTTGAGGAAATTTAAGTATACTTCTTGGCAGAGAAGAATAAACAGGTCTCCGGAGGGACACAGGTGGGTGAGCCTTTAAATAGAGGAAGAAGTTATCTGGTAGTAGAAGACATCGGAAGCGTCTGTCTGGTTTAATTTGGTATCTGGAAAAGCCTCGAATATTATGAGATCCTGTAAGCTGGTTGTCATCGAACCTTTTCGCCTCGTTTGGCTCATTCTGGCAATTGCCCCCTCAATCTTTTCGATCGCCTGACTACTTATAAAGTTCTAATTTGAATTGAGTGGCGCTGATGAATGCGCGGAGAAATCGGGGAGGGATAAAGGTGTGTCTTCTCTGTTGGTCTACAGACTTTAAGGATAGAGACTTCGAGTTTCTAAGAAACCCATTAACGGGTAAAATCACTGGTGTCAAAAAGTCAGTTAAGAGCCTTAGGAATTCAGGAGAGAACTCTTTCCCTTTAAGACCCTAAGATTTGGGCGAGTCTTTCCCGCTTCTGCGGTTCGCCTTCCGGTGCCACCAGGTAGCTTGGGTCCTTTCTTAATTGCGTAGGCTTCCATTGGGTGCTAGAGTTCTCGCCCCTGACCTTGCACCAAGATTGGTTGCTGGATTTCTGGTCTTGGCATGTGATTGGTTGTCTGAGCTCGCCCGGCGATTGGATGCCAGGAGTCGAGGGGTGGGAGGCGGGAATTCGTCTAGGGGAAACGTAGTTGAGGGGACTGATGTGGACTGGAGAGAAAAGCTGAAGCAGCCCCGAGCCTGCGACCAGGCCCGGGTAGTAGCAGCCGGCTGAGGAAGAGAGAGAGGCGTGTGACTTTCTTTGCCCGCGCTCCACTGTATTTGCTTGCGGATATCTGTTTCCTTTTCTCCCGTGAATCGGAGCCCAGTCAGCGGTGCGTCAGTTTTCCTCAGGACGGGCAAGTCTGTCTCCTGTGGGGGCGAGAGCGAATCCGGCTGGAGCAGTGCATTCTGCTTTCGCCCAAACTCCTCACTGGCTGGTTGGTGTTGACTGGATCACCAGGGGCTCTGGGATCTCCACGGGCTGAGGGAGGAGGGAAGGGTGAGGACGAAAACCTGCGGAGAAGTCAGTCTGCCCACCCCCGTTGGTATAGTCCGGGACCTCGTGCTAACTCTTGGCGCCAGGGGGCGACGGCGGGAGGCAGATAATTGTTTTTTGTTTGTTTGTTTATTTGAAAGGACTTTATTTATTTGACAGAGACAGCGAGAGAGGGATCACAAGCAGGGGGAGTGGGAGAGGGAGAAGGAGACTTCCCGCGGAGCAGGGAGCTATATGAGGGTCTCAATCCCAGGACCTTGGGATCATGATCAGAGCCGAAGGCAAACGCTTATCAACTGACACCCAGGCGCCCCCTGAGGCAGATAATTGTGATGTGTTTTTGTTTGCTTTATTCCATTGTTATGGGGGAAGCTACCCCATTTTGAGATGCCTGTTGTTACACCTGGGGCAGCGTATGGATTATTTCGAGGTTATATCCGAGTAACTAGGCCAGCGTTGAGTCGTTGGTTCAGATTAAAGAGTTGGATTCCACCAAATCTCATTCTCAGAGCTTCACAGAATCCCCAAAATTAGAACCTGAAAATACCTTAGAATAGTGGTTCTTTGGGAACACATAGGCTATGGTTAAGGTTATTACTGGCTTTCTAATCAGTTGCATTGCTATTTCAACCATCAATCCATCCCCACATTGAGTCTACTATTTTTTTTTTTTCCACATTTGCGAAGTAATACCAATGTATATCATTTCCCCTCCTCTCTTCAGTTATTTCTTTAGGATGTGTTTCCGGGAATGAGAAATCTACGAACTCTTTTTTCAGAAAAATGCAGTCATGCACAGAAACTTATGCATGCAACATCAAGAGATCACAGTTTCTGAATTATACCTATGTATCTTAGGTTAAGAAAAGTTGGTTTAGAAGGGGGATTAAAGTAGATCGCTTCTGTTTTAGATATTGGAGTTTGCGCACATTTGTGTGCGCACATTATCTTATTTTTTATTCTAATTTATTATCATTTTTAGAGATTTTATTTATTTATTTATTTGAGAGAGAGAGAAGAGCACAAGTAGGGGGAGCTACAGGCAGAAGGAGAAGCAGGCTCCCTGCTGAGGAAGGAGCCAGATATGGGGCTCCATCCCAGGGCCCTGGGATCATGACCTGAGCTGAAGGTAGACCCTTAATGGATTGAATCCCTCAGGCACCTTCTACTTTATTGATTTTTAAAGATTTTATTTATTAGATAGCGAGCACTATCGTGGGGGAGGGGGGCAGAGGAGGCAGAGGAACAAGTAGACTCCCTGCTGAACAGGGAACCCATGCAGTGCTTGATCCCAGGGGCCTGAGATGTTGACCTGAGGCTAAGAGAAGCTTAAGGACTGAGCCATCCAGGTGCCATAGGGTGCCTTATATACATATAATGTACAGATATTATCTTATTTAATTCTTAACTCACTGCCTGCCTAATTTTTGTGAAAAGCCTATCAGGTGGGTAGTATTATCTCCATTTCACAGATGGAGAAATTAGTTCTGAGAGGTTAAGTGACTCACACAGAGGAATATTCAAATTTAGGTTTGCTTTAGTCCAAAATTCATCTTTCCATTATACCCCACTGACTTTTAAATAAGAATTAAATTGGGCACCTACTAAGTACCAAGGCATTGCTTCCCTCATAACAGTTTTTAAGTTAGGGGTTACTACAGATATAGATCTTAATCTAGAGAAGTGAAGAGACATGATCAAGGTAACATATATGAGTTGTTTTCAGAACCTGGTCTAGAGCTTGTTCTTTCTAACTCCTAGTTTACAGCTTTGGCACAGCAGGAATACAAATCCACAATTGTCAGATTTTAAGACATGCTGTCAACCATTGTGATTTATAAGACTAGGAACTTCTTTTACTTTCCCATTTGTTTTGTTTAAACATTTATTCCAGTTTTTATTTTCAGACATCTGTCCTAGTGTTGGGTATGGGGTTTTCTTTGGTATTGTTTCAGTATTGATTTTCATTTCTGTTGCAGTTAGGAATCTGAAGTAAATAGTAAAGCATGATGTCTTCAGTTTGGTCTGAATATACAATTGGTGGGGTGAAGATTAACTTTCCTTATAAAGCATACCCATCACAGCTTGCTATGATGAATTCTGTAAGTATTTTTCAATAGTTACTTTAAGTCTTTATTAAGATACACGTGCTTATAATACATAAAACTACATTTGTGTTTTCAGATAGTACATGCATTGAAAATATTTGCCAGTTCATTGAAGAAGATTTAAACTTTGGAAAAATAATACTATCACTGATAAACTGTAAATATCCATTGTTATAATGGAGACAAAGGAGAACATTCTGAAAAATATTCTCACCTCAGTTGCAACTTCTGTTTACTTTGCGGAATTAGTGCTTTCTACAAAATATTTGCTATATGTTATACAGAACAGAATATTTCTCACCATAATTTTTTTGAGATAGTTGTCATATAGAAAATGAATATACACACCAGTAAACCAACTTTCCAACTTTGTTAAATCTGAATATTTAAAAATTTACTGTATTTTTTGTTTATACCTTGTTTGTGAGCAATATTTACTTCACATATTTTAAATGTTGCATAATGATATACTATAACCACCTGCAGAAGTTGACTTTTTTTTTTTTTGCTTAAATTTTTAAGATGTAGGCCTGTTGACTATTAATCTTTTTTACTTGCTGTAGAGTATTGCGTTTTATGGATATACGAGAATTTTTTTGCCCATTTTATTTTCATATACTTTAGAGTTGTTTACATCCTATAGCGATTTAAACAATGCTGCTATGAACTTTCTTATACAGGTTTCCTTATGTTCATGTATGAAAAGTTTGGAGTATATACATAGGACTGGACTCGCTAGAGTTGGGTATCTTCAATTTTACTAGGAATTGTTAATTTCTATACAGAGTGGTTGTAACAGTTTACACTCTCAAAAGCAGCATCCATTAAGTTTTCATCAAAGATATTCATGTGCTGTATTCTAGTTTTACAGAAATGTTTAAAGCACAGATTTTTTTTTTCATTTCTTTTTTGCTTGATATCCTTTTAAGGCCATAATAATTTTAGGGAGAGATATAAAGGAATAAAGTCTAGGTTTAACTAAATACTGCCTCTCTTGCTGTACTCCTGGAAGTGCAACCTTCTCATTGTTGTTGTATTTATACTGTTGGTGGAGAGAGACCCTAATGAAGTAAACTGTTTATTGACTTTTTTATCATTTTTGTGTCCATAGATTGTCAGAGGACTAAATAGTAAGCAACATTGTTTGTTGGAGAGCCCTACAGGAAGTGGGAAAAGCTTAGCCTTACTTTGTTCTGCTTTGGCATGGCAACAGTCTCTTAGTGGTAAGTAGTTGGTTGGTACTTCAGGTTTCTTAGACCAGAAAAAAAAATTTTAATAAAGTATTTTTTATCCAGACTGACTCAAACCATGTTCTAGCTAGCAAATTAATTAATTAGTTAATTAATTAGTTTGTTTATATTTTTATTTTTGTATTTTATATTTTATTTATTGACAGAGACAGACACAGTGAGAGAGGGAACACAAGTAGGGGGAGTGGAAGAGGGAAAAGCAGGCTTCTGGCTGAGCAGGGAGCCTGATGCAGCGCTCAGTCCCAGGACTCTGGGATCATGACCCCAGCTGAAGGCAGATGCCTAACAACTGAGCCAGCCAGATGCTCCTAGTTACCTAATTTAAGTACAGATTCTTTTTTTTTCTTTAATTTTATATATTTATTTGAGAGAGAGAGAGATCACAAGTAGGCAGAGAGGCAGGCAGAGAGAGAGGGAGAAGAAGGCTCTCCGCCAAGCAGAGAGCCCGATGCGGGGCCCTATCCTAGGACACTGAGATCATGACCTGGGCTGAAGGCAGAGGCTTAACCCACTGAGCCACCCAGGTGCCCCTCTATTTTTTTTTTTTTAATTAACATATAATGTATTATTTGCTTCAGTACAAATTATGTATTCAGTACAAATAATGTATTATTTGACACAGGTCTGTGAATCATCAGTCTTAAACACTTCACAGTACTCAACCATAACACATAACCCTCCCCAATGTCCATAACCCAGCCACCCTATTCATCCCCCTCCACCTCCCAGCAACCTTTAGTTTGTTTCCTGAGATTAAGAGTCTCTTATGGTTTGTCTCCCTCCTCAGTCCCATCTTATTTCATTTTTTTCCCTCCCTTCCTGCCATGACCCTCCGCCCCTGCCCCCATCATCTCAAATTCCTCATATCAGAGAAATCATGTGATAATTGTCTTTCTCTGATTGACTTATTTTGTTTAGCATAATACCTTCTAGTTCCATCCACGTTGTTGCAAATGGCAAGATTTCGCTTTTTTTTTGATGGCCACATAATGTTCCACACACACACACCCCCCACATCATCTTTATCCATTTATCTCTTGGTGGACATCTAGGTCATCTAAGTTCTTTCCATAGTTTGGCTACAGATTCTCTTTTAAGATATTTTTTTGTAAGTTGTATACCTTTTTTTTTTTTTTAAGATTTTATTTATTTGAGAGAGATTGAGTGAGCAAGAGGGAGCACAAGTAGGGGGAGTGGCAGAGAGGGAGAAGCAGAAGATCGAAATGCAGGGCTCAATTTCAGAACCTTGAGATCATAATCTGAGCTGAGGCAGATACATAACCAACTGAGCCACCCAGTTGCCCCAAGTTACATATCTTCCAAAAGAGTTTCAACTGAGCAAAATGTGTTGTTAATTCTAAAACAGTTTTGAACATAATATAGTCCTTTGATGATTCAGAGTCTACATAAGAATCTTGGAATGCTTAGTTATCATTATGAAAATGATTATGATAATTTATATGTAAAAGATGCAAGAGATGGGCCTGTCATGATGCTGTAACATACACAAATAATCGCTTTGAGTAAATCCTTTAATATATTTGCTTATTTGTCCCTTCCTTATAACATTAGACCATAGAATCTCTAAAGAAAACATTCTAGTTGACTTTTTTTCTACTTGTTTGGATGCCAGATAAGCAAAAGTTTATTGTAATATTGTTTTCATAAATACATTATTTTCTATTACTTTTACTCAATTTGCTAACAAAAGCCTAGTAACATTTATTTTTATGAAAGACTTGCTAATATACATAATGAATCTGAAATACAGTATTGGATATATTTTAGTTACATATTAGATAGATTTGACCTAAAGTATTAGGAGAATTTAAAGTTAAGCACAAGTATATGTAGGTATGTATTTTTATATGGGGATGTGTGTGTGTGTGTGTGTTTAAAAGGAAACATGCTACTGATAAGATTTAAAAAATAAAAAGTAAAAATTTTATAACTTTTGTTTATTTTGATTGTTAATGATCTTACTCTTTGGGGAAAAATGAGATAATCTGTTAATAATCTAAAATTTTAATGGGAGACTGAAAATAGAATTAGTAGTATATATGTAGTACAGATGGGAAAATAATGTCGATACTGCTCTTAGAAAATAACTTCTCACTTTTTTTTAGTATCTATGAATTGTGTTTTTGTATATGTAGGCAAATGCTTCTTGGCCTTTTGGCTAAGATCTGGTGTAGTATACATGTTGGTACACAATGTAGACCAGTGTTACAATTATGTATTCTGTTTAAGTATTAAAAATTAACTGTTTTATTTGAATGTTGATCTTAAAATAGATTTTGGTACATGTATCAGAATTGATACATCAGGGGCACCTGGGTGGCTCAGTGGGTTAAGCCTCTGCCTTTGGCTCAGGTCATGATCTCAGGGTCCTGGGATCGAGCCCTACATTGGGCTCTCTGCTCAGCAGGGAGCCTGCTTCCCCCTCTTTCTCTCTGCCTGCCTCTCTTCCTACTTGTGATCTCTCACTCTCTGTCAAATAAATAAATAAAATCTCAAAAAAAAAAAGAACTGATACATCATGAAACATGTTTCTATTTGAAATAGATATATAAAGTGGAAATTATTTAACCCTTATGTATTTACATTATTTAATGTATTGAGCTTTATTTCTTCAGGGAAATAGTAGTAATTAAGAATATACTTTAGTATCACCTCACACCAGTCAGAATGGCTAAAATTAACAAGTCAGGAAATGATAGATGCTGGCGAGGATGCGGAGAAAGGGGAACCCTCCTACACTGTTGGTGGGAATGCAAGCTGGTGCAACTGCTCTGGAAAACAGCATGGAGATTCCTCAAAAAGTTGAAAATAGAACTACCCTATGACCCAGCAATTCCACTACTGGGTATTTACCCTAAAGATACAAACGTAGTGATCCGAAGGGGCACGTGCACCCAAATGTTTATAGCAGCAATGTCTACAATAGCCAAACTATGGAAAGAACCTAGATGTCCAACCACAGAGGAATGGATAAAGAAGATGTGGTATATATACACAATGGAATACTATGCAGCCAT